>CAJPEV010001564.1:0-63037 GCA_905338385.1 Darwinula stevensoni
CACCCTCGTATATATATATACAGTATACAGCATATATATTGTCTTTCTTTTCCAATCGGAACCGGGCTGTGGTCGCCGAAACGGCAATCTCGGAACACTGCAAACCGTGAACGGATGTGTGAAATTTACAATAAAAAATGCCAACCTTCCTCGGCTGGCTTATTTCTTCACCGGTTTCGCTGGGGTGAGAAAACCGCTGGTTCGTGATGCCGAATTTGAATCAGAATACGACCCAGGAAATGAACCCAATGCTTTCTCGCTCCGTCTCTTGCGAAATATTGCGCCCGAATGGTTTTCCCTTCGAGGAACACGCCACACGGCAGAGGCTTCCGCCGATTCACGGATTCGAAACGGCGGAGAAAGGGGATTGCGTAATTCCAGTTGCAAAATGCCAATGTCGGGAAGAGACGGAAGAAGACCGATGAGACGTGATGATCCTTGTCTCGTGCTCGTGGAAACGAGGAAAAAAAATTCCCCCCATCAGTTTCGAACTCGATTTTGTCGTAACGTGGCGAGGACGACTGAACTTTCGACTGTTCGAGAATTTCAACGGTACTCGTGTCACTCGAATCCGATCAGAGGGCGTGGGATTCCCGACAAAGAAACGGGCGTGAGAATAAATATGCAACCAAAACATGAATATTCATCACTCTTGAGATCAGTTGGCCCATTGGGCAAACAAACTCGCTACGGGACGCACCTTCGGCGTTAGATGATATGAGGGAAAAGATTGTATCTGTCCTTCGAGCCCACTTCCATAGAAACTCTACCGGCCTTCGACAGATCTTTCGATGCCGATGGGCCTCGTCGCAACCACCCAAGAAGTGCGAGACCCGTTGTACCTCGGTACGTCGACGACCGAGAGAGAATCGGCCAACCTTCCTTGGCCGACCACGAGGAAGGACCTCACCTGCCGGCGCATCGAGTCGCGGATCCCCTCACATGCAGACCTCCCAAAGTTACCCGTTCGACCCGGAATCCCGCAGGTGAACCTCGTTCTCGACGTCCGGGCAACCCTCTCGTCGGGGTCCCGTGGCTCCAACGCAGGGAGAGCCTCGCCCCTCCGGGAAGCGAACGGTGAGATCTTCTCTCTCTTGTGAGTTATCTGTCCCGAGACCGTAGAATCGCAGGCAGGAAACCCAGAAGCAAATCAACGATGCGCAGAGTGAGTCTGTGACCGCGGTCGAGCAAAGTGGAGGTTCCATCTTTTCCGCGTCGAGGAGAAATATCAGGATCTCCTAAGGAGAACGCGAGTCCAACGTTCCCTGACGTTTCGGAGGCACTATCGCCGAAGACACCTCCATTAACGTCGCCCGAGAATCTCGAAGTAGACGCACGATTCATATCAAATTCCAGTCTGCGTCTCAACCGTCTTAAAACCCCAAGACACTAATCACGACCAAGAATGTACCCTGTATCCTTCATATCAACGAAGAAATTTCGATAGGAAATAACTGTCATAGATAAACGTTCTGAATTAAAAAAAATATATATATTTTTTACAACCCAAATGGACCTTTTGGAAGCGGACGAGGCGACTCACGACTGAAAAGCAAAAATAAAAATTTGAAGCCTCATTTATTTCTCGGGGAATGGAAGCCTGCAGTACTGGGATCTGATCAGACGAGATTAGCCCGCGGTAGCTGAACGGTGTGGAAGTTACTTCAGTGAATGCCGAGTGAATCCCAAAATTGTTGCAACTGCAAAGAAAATGTGTTGGGCGAAAGTTTTATAAGGAGTAGGGGACCCATTGAAATTCTGAAGGAATCTTGTGGACGAAAACAAATGAACTGGAGGCATGCAGGGGAAAACGTGAACATTTCCTGCAGGATTCTCCGACATGGCATCAGTCAAATCACTATAAATCGCATAAGTAGACGCACGATTCATATCAAATTCCAGTCTGCACCTCAACCGTCTTAAAACCCCAAGACACTAATCACGACCAAGAAATTTCGACAGGAAATAACTGCCATAGATCTGAATAGATCTGAATTTTAAAAAAAAATAATATTTTTTACAACCCAAATGGACCTTTAGGAAGTGGACGAGGTGACTCACGACTGAAAAGCAAGATTCGAAAAGAAACGAAGAAACGAAGCACATTCTAGGTTCGTTACTGATTATGGAGTTTAGATTTCCTTCAACTGTTTCAGCTCTACACCTGGGGAACATCCATCCCTCAACACGACTGAAAAGCAAGATTCGAAAAGAAACGAAGAAACGAAGCACATTCTAGGTTCGTTACTGATTATGGAGTTTAGATTTCCTGCAACTGTTTCAGCTCTACACCTGGGGAACATCCATCCCTCAAGGGTGAAGAGCTTTCTAAGCGCTTGTGCACTGACAGCAATGAACGGATTCACATTAGAAGGCCTTCACAACGTAAACGCTGTTAGGTCCGCTTGAGAGGTTCATTGCAATTGTCCACATATTTAACAGGAGGGCGTAGCCCTTATAGGTAAAGCTCAACATGTAGAAATTGAAACAGCAAATCAACAGAGATTCGTCATTGAATCACCGGTTTTCAACAGGGGTCTCCGTTGAATCACCGTTGACATTTTTGGACATACCATTTTACCTACACAAGCATCTGTTCCTCTGGTTTATGGAACAGCTGGCAGAGCTTTCAATTCGTCATTGAATCACCGGTTTTCAACAGTGGTCTCCGTTGAATCACCGTTGACATTTTTGGACATACCATTTTACCTACACAAGCATCTGTTCCTCTGGTTTATGGAACAGCTGGCAGAGCTTTCGATAAGGTTTCTGTGTCCGATCAATTGCTTCGCAGAGCTTCAGAAACTTTTAGGGATAGGGATTGTCTAGGTACTGCATTGAAATGCGTTTGCACTGAGAGATATGAGGAAAATATTTTAATTTTTGTTCGCGAGAATGGAAAATAAATCCTCTCATGGAAAAGAAAACAAACATTGATAGGAGTATTTCCGCTTATACATTGAAAATATTATTCAAGTGTAAGTATCAATAATTCGTTTTCGAATTAATAAAAATTTGAAGACTCATTTATTTCTCGGGGAATGGAGGCCTCAAGTACAGGGATCTGATCAGACGAGATTAGCCCGCGGTAGCTGAACGGTGTGGAAGTTACATGAGTGAATGCCGAGTGAATCCCAAAATTGTTGCAACTGGAAAGAAAATGTGTTGGGCGAAAGTTTTATAAGGAGTAGGGGACCCATTGAAATTCGGAAGGAATCTTGTGGACGAAAACAAATGAACTGGAGGCATGCAGGGGAAAACGTGACCATTTCCTGCAGGATTCTCCGACATGGCATCAGTCAAATCACTATAAATCGGAGATTTATAAATATTTTGGCATATAATTGGGCAGAGCCCTTCATGACAGTCGTCTCTAAATATCGGTGTACAAAAATTGCAGCGTCTCCTATTCGTTCCCGAGTAATCCGGGTCCGAAGATAAATAGATAGCTAAAAAATTGTGATTTTCGAGAGTATTTTCAAATGGCACGCGAAAACTGTCTATAAGATGTGAACGCCACTTTGCATGAAGATGCAACTGGTCATGATGCAAAATCGTATGCATGGATTTCACGATGCGTTGCTTACGACGGATTTGGAAGGGGCAAACGTGAGGCGCGACGAGACGAGATTTTCGCAAAATTCGTTCCCCATCCCGAACCCCTGGTAGCATCATCAAGAATTTTACACCATTGTTTAGAGTAGAATCTAAAGAAGAGAATGAGACTAATTTCAAAGTTCTGCGTGGAACGATGCCAGAGAAAAACGCCTCTGAAGAGACCCATCGAAATCGTGACCTTTGACCCTACTTTCTGTCCACACCGGTGACCTTAGAGTCTCGACAAATTGCTCTTGGGCCCTCCTTCGAGGTCCCTAACAGTAGAGAGCGGAATTTTCATCCAGGGGGGTCAATTTTTTATCTTTTATTTGTACCTTAAATGTTAAGTTCTGCTTAAGCACCTGCAGAACCATATACAGTGAAAACTCGTTAACTCGAATCCTGATAAGTCGAAATTCCGCTTATCTCGAACTTGAATGCTTGGTCCCGGCGGAACCCCGTAGGATTTACTATGCGACACTGTTTAACCCCGGAGGGGCTCTCAATTGCGCATGCGCAAGGGTTGCATGGCATAAATCGCATCGAAGATCGGGGCGATCTGCCATATTAGGCTTTCAAACTTTTTTCTATCTTATTTATTTTCCCGAATAGAAAGTGCAGGTAAGTATTTAACCACCCTCGTATATATATATACAGTATACAGCATATATATTGTCTTTCTTTTCCAATCGGAACCGGGCTGTGGTCGCCGAAACGGCAATCTCGGAACACTGCAAACCGTGAACGGATGTGTGAAATTTGCAATAAAAAATGCCAGCTTTCCTCGGCTGGCTTATTTCTTCACCGGTTTCGCTGGGGTGAGAAAACCGCTGGTTCGTGATGCCGAATTTGAATCAGAATTCGACCCAGGAAATGAACCCAATGCTTTCTCGCTCCGCCTCTTGCGAAATATTGCGCCCGAATGGTTTTCCCTTCGAGGAACACGCCACATGGCAAAGGCTTCCGCCGATTCACGGATTCGAAACGGCAGAGAAAGGGGATTGCGTAATTCCAGTTGCAAAATGCCAATGTCGGGAAGAGACGGAAGAAGACCGATGAGAGGTGATGGTCCTTGTCTCGTGCTCGTGGAAACGAGGAAAAAAAATTCCCCCCATCAGTTTCGAACTCGATTTTGTCTTAACGTGACGAAGACGACTGAGCTTTCGACTGTTCGAGAATTTCAACGGTACTCGTGTCACTCGAATCCGATCAGAGAACCGAATCCGATCGAACCCCAAGACACTAATCACGACCAAGAATGTACCCTGTATCCTTCATATCAACGAAGAAATTTCGATAGGAAATAACTGCCATAGATAAACGTTCTGAATTAAAAAAATATATATTTTTTACAACCCAAATGGACCTTTAGGAAGTGGACGCGGTGAATCACGACTGAAAAGCAAGATTCGAAAAGAAACGAAGAAACGAAGCACATTCTAGGTTCCGTACTGATTATGGAGTTTAGATTTCCTGCAACTGTTTCAGCTCTACACCTGGGGAACATCCATCCCTCAAGGGTGAAGAGCTTTCTAAGCGCTTGTGCACTGACAGCAATGAACGGATTCACATTAGAAGGCCTTCACAACGTAAACGCTGTTAGGTCCGCTTGAGAGGTTCATTGCAATTTTCCACATATTTAACAGGAGGGCGTAGCCCTTACAGGAAAAGCTCAACATGTTGAAATTGAAACAGCAAATCAACAGTGATTCGTCATTGAATCACCGGTTTTCAACAGTGGTCTCCGTTGAATCACCGTTGACATTTTTGGACATACCATTTTACCTACACAAGCATCTGTTCCTCTGGTTTATGGAACAGCTGGCAGAGCTTTCAATAAGGTTTCTGTGTCCGATCAATTGCTTCGCAGAGCTTCAGAAACTTTTAGGGAAAGGAATTGTCTAGGTACTGCATTGAAATGCGTTTGCTCTGGGAAATTTTTGAAAAAAATTTTTGTTCGCGAGAATTGGAAATAAATCCTCTTATGGAAAAGGAAATGAACATTGATAGAAATATTTCCGGCTTATACATTGAAAATATTATTCAAGAGTAAGTTCCAATAATTCGTTTCCGAATTGTTTAATTCAAATTTGAAGCCTCGTTTATTTCTCTGGGAATGGAGCCCTGCTAGACAGGGATCTGATCACAGACGAGATTAGCGCGCGGTAGCTGAACAGTGTGGAAGTTACATCAGTGAATGCCGAGTGAATCCCAAAGTTGTTGCAACTGCAAAGAAAATGTGTTGGGCGAAAGTTTTATAAAGAGTAGGGGATCCATTGTAATTCTGAAGGAATCTTGTGAACGAAAACAAATGAACTGAAATGAAATGACTGAAATAGAAAGTAACAATTTGAATTTGTTTGATTTCTGATCAAGTCTGATCAAGATAAATTAGACGAAGACTAAACTCTAAAGAAAAAAGATGTATATGAAAATCCCCTCAGAGACGAAAAATGAAGTACAACTGGAGTTCCGGTGGCAATAAATGAGCCAAACAAAAATTAAAATTATTTTTGGAAGTTAATCTACTATGAAATTGAGTTCATGACCGGAGTTTTGTCCCTTCGATTTCCTCTCTAGACATTTGCTTCTTGCCTTTCTTCTTGTACATGTTTTTTTACGTAACGCACAAGGAGAATGAATATATTTTTTGACAAACCCATGAGGCTCATATCTTGCCTACCTTTATGTGACACAAATGCAAAGGTCCTTAAAATGCCACATACATTATTACAGACTTCCATGAAGTTTGTAACATGCCTCTAGACGTGTGCGCTTCTTCTGAATATATTACCAATTGAATTAGAGGGAAGCCTTATTATTTTTTCGTTTACTCACTTTGATGGGGCCTCTGGCGGTTGGTTGAGCCAGAGATCAGACTGTCGCTCTAATCCTTGGACATGATACTGTATATTCCAGAGGGGCCTGACCAGTGGCGTATTTTACAGGAGGGCAGGGAAGGCAGCCGCCTTGAAGCCCCTTGAAAGTAGTTTTCTCCCCTGATATCGCTCTGGTGGGGTTTAGCGGCCCCGCTCTGTTGCCCTGCCCCTCCCTGACCCTTCAGCCAGAAATACGCCATTGGGTCTGATTCTATTAGGTTGGACTGAATGGAATATTCCATGATTGGTTTGGTGCCACATTGACAGATTCAAATCTTCACAATTTTAAATGTTGATTATTAAAAGCACCTTTTCGTCAACAACTGCTGGAGCGTTTCGCGAACGGGACGAAATGGACTGACTAGTCCGCCGCCAGTTTGGCACCGCTATTATATTGTAACAAAAGATTTATAAGTATATGTTATTCAAATGAGACAAAACGCTAGAATTTTGCATTGCCATGATTCAGAAAAATAATATTGGGTGCTTCTGGTCAGTCAAACCCATCCCGTCTTCCATATACACCAATTTTCATAGAGTTTTGCTCCTTACTATTCAAACGAGACACTGTACGATTTTGGAACTCTCAACATTTCCCATGTAGAAGAAGGAGTCATTATTGTCATTGGAAACCCCTAATTTCCTTTAGCAACAGTTTTTGTTCGGTTCAGCCTGAGCGTATTCAAAAGAGAAACAAATTCGAATTTCGAACAGCCACGCATTAGAAAAATAAAATAGGGTAAAAAAAAATTATCCTTTTACATCGAGGAATCCCCGGTATGGTGCATGCAAATTTTCGGTGGATTCTGCCCCGTAGGGGTTGAAGGAGACATGATGTTCGAATTTCAAATGGCCTGGTATATGTGGTAGAGCTCTTCTGCAAGGGATGCATATCGATTTGTTAGGGCCGACTCGCCAACCTGGCGTGTAGCTCCGTTAACAATAAAGTTTTCTGGTCTGTTTTGGGCAAATACTTCCCAGAGACCAACAGTTTGAAGTTTAGAGACCTAAGCGGCCCACGGGTCGGCCTGATCAGTTCAACACTAGGCGAGGCTGGGTCCTATAGAGCTCGGCCGAAGATCAAAATCCAGGTCGGGTGTGGGGCGTGATTCCACTCAAGCGGACCTGGTCGGATTCGGAAAAATTCATCCGTGCAGGCCTCTGACGGCGGAGAGGTTGGGGAAGACCAAGGAAAACGAACAGAAATAAAGAGGGAAATCAAGGGAGTAGTATTAAAAAAAAAAAACAGCGGAGGATTGCTGGCGCCACACATCCCTGGGCAGGGGGAAGGAAAGGGAAAAAAAAAGCCTAGGCAGGTGAGAGACTGGGAGAAGTGAGGAAGTGAGGAAATGATCGTGCGTCGTCTGCTACAATTTACATGTACCAGAATAGGGAAAAAAAATAAAAAAAAACAGCGGAGGATTGCTGGCGCCACACATCCCTGGGCAGGGGGAAGGAAAGGGAAAAAAAAGCCTAGGCAGGTGAGAGATTGGGAGAAGTGAGGGAGTGAGGAAATGATAGTGCGTTGTCTGCTACAATTTACATGTACCTGAACAGGGATAAAGTCCCGCCATTCGATAACCCATAATCCTAGAAAGACGATTCAAGTACCATCTGAATCGTAGATCATTCTGCCACATGATGCGCGGAGGCAGCTGTGCGTATTATGCGAGTAAGGAGGCATGCAGGGGAAAACATGACCGTTTCCTGAAGGATTCTCTGACCTTGGCATTAGTCAAATCATTATAATCAGAGATTTATGAATATTTTGGCGTATAATTGGGCAGAGCCCTTCATGACAGTCGTCTCTAAATATCGGTATACAAAACTCGCAGCATCTCCTATTCGTTCCCGAGTACAAATGGACCTTTAGGAAGTGGACACGGTGAATCACGACTGAAAATCAAGATTCGAAAAGAAACGAAGCACATTCTAGGTTCGTTACCGATTATGGAGTTTAGATTTCCTGCAACTGTTTCAGCTCTACACATGGGGAACATCCATCCCTCAGGGGTGAAGAGCTTTCTAAGCGCTTGTGCACTGATAGCAATGAACGGATTCACATTAGAAGGCCTTCACAACGTAAACGCTGTTAGGTTCGCTTGAGAGGTTCATTGCAATTTTCCACATATTTAACAGGAGGGCCTTCCCTTACAGGAAAGGCTCAACATGTTGAAACTGAAACAGCAAATCAACAGTGATTCGTCATTAAATCACCGGTTTTCAACAGTGGTCTCCGTTGAATCACCGTTGACATTTTTGGACATACCATTTTACCTACACAAGCATCAGTTCCTCTGGCTTATGGAACAGCTGGCAGAGCTTTCAATAAGGTTTCTGTGTCCGATCAGTTGCTTCGCAGAGCTTCAGAAACTTTTAGGGAAATTCGTCATTGAATCACCGGTTTTCAACAGTGGTCTCCGTTGAATCACCGTTGACATTTTTGGACATATCATTTTACCTACACAAGCATCTGTTCCTCTGGTTTACGGAACAGCTGGCAGAGCTTTCAATAAGGTTTCTGTATCCGATCAATTGCTTCGCAGAGCTTCAGAAACTATTAGGGAAAGGAATTGTCTAGGTACTGCATTGAAATGAGTTTGCACTGGGAAATATGAGGAAAATATTTTAATTTTTGTTCGCGAGAATGGAAAATAAATCCTCTTATGGAAAAGGAAATAAACATTGATAGAAGTATTTCCGCTTATACATTTAAAATATTATTCAAGAGTAAGTATCAATAATTCGTTTTCGAATTAATACAAATTTGAAGCCTCATTTATTTCTCGGGGGATGGAGGCCTGCAGTACTGGGATCTGATCAGACGAGATTAGCGCGCGGTAGCTGAACGGTGTGGAAGTTACATCAGTGAATGCCGAGTGAATCCCAAAATTGTTGCAACTGCAAAAAAATGTGTTGGGCGAAAGTTTTATAAAGAGTAGGGGATCCATTGAAATTCTGAGGGAATCTTGTGGACGAAAACAAATGAACTGAAATGAAATGACTGAAATAGAAAGAAACAATTTGAATTTGTTTGATGTCTGATCAAGTCTGATCAGATAAATTAGATGAAGACTAAACTCTAAAAAAAAATATATGAAAATCCCCTCAGAGACGAAAAATAAAGTACAACTGGAGTTCTGGTGGCAATAAATGAGTCAAAACAAAAATTCAACAATTGAACAAAAAAACAGATTGAAATCTTCACAATTTTAAATGTTGATTATTAAAAGTATCTTTTCGTCTACAACGAGGGTTTCGCGAACGGGACGAAATGGACTGACAGGTCCGCCGCCAGTTTGGCACCGCTATTCTAACAAAAGATTTATGAGTATAAATGTTATTCAAATGAGAGAAAACGCTAGAATTTTGCATTGCCATGATTCAGAAAAATAATATTGGGTGCTTCTGGTCATCTAAACCCATCCCGTCTACCATATACACCAATTTCCATAGAGTTTTGCTCCTTACTATTCAAACGAGACACTGTACGATTTTGGAACTCTCAACATTTCTCATGTAGAAGAAGGGGGTGCTTATTGTCATTGGAAACCCCTAATTTCTTTTAGCAACAGTTTCAGTTCGGTTCAGCCTGAGAGCATTCAAAATAGAAACAAATTCGAATTTCGAACTGTCACGCATTGGAAAAATAAAATAGGATAAAAAAATAATTCCACTGCACATCGAGGAATCCCCGATATGATGCATGCAAATTTTCGATGAATTCTGCCCCGTAGCGGTTGAAGGAGACACGATGTTCGCATTTCAAACGGCCTGGTAGATGGGGTAGAGGTTTTCTGCAAGGGATGCATATCGATTTGTTAGGACCGACACGCCAATCAAGCGTTTAGCTCCGTTGACACTAAAGTTTCCAGTCTGGTGTGGGCAAATACTTCCCAGAGACCAACATTTTGAAGCTTAGAGACCTAAGCGGCCCGTGGGTCTGCCTGATCAGTACAAAACGAGGCGAGGCTGGGCCCTATAGAGCTCGGCCGACGATCAAATTCCGGGTCGGGTGTGGAGCGTGATTCAACTCATGCGTATCTGGTCGGGTTCGGAAAAATTCATCCGTGCAGGCCTCTGAGGACGGAAAGGTTAGAGAAGACCAAGGAAAACGAACAGAAATAAAGAGGGAAATCAAGTGAGTAGTATTTAAAAAAAAACAGCGGAGGATTGCTGGCGCCACACATCCCTGGGCAGGGGGAAGGAAAGGGAAAAAAAGCCTAGGCAGGTGAGAAACTGGGAGAAGAGAGAGAGTGAGGAAATGAGAGTGCGTCGCCTGCTACAATTTACATATACCTGAACAGGGATAAAGTCCAGCCATTCGATAACCCGTAATCCTAGAAAGACGATTCAAGTACCATCTGAATCGTAGATCATTCTGCTACATGAAGCGCGGAAGCGGCGTTGGGTATTTTGCGAGGGAGGAGGCATGCAGGGGAAAACGTGACCATTTCCTGCAGGATTCTCCGACGTGGCATCAGTCAAATCACTATAAATCAGAGATTTCTGAATGTTTTCGCATATAATTAGGCAGAGCCCTTCATGACAGTCGTCTCTAAATATCGGTGTACAAAAATCGCAGCATCTACTATTCGTTCCCGAGTAATCCGGGTTCAAAGATCAACATAGCTAAAAAAATTTATTTTCGAGAGTATTTTCAAATGGCACGCGAAAACTGTCAATAAGATTTGAACGTCACTTTGCATAAAGATGCAACTGGTCATGAGGCAAAGTCGTATGCATGGATTTCCCGATGCATTGCTTACGACGGATTTTGGGAGGTGCTAACGTGAGGCGCGACGAGACGAGACGAGACGAGCAAAATTCGTTCCCCATCCCGAATCCGTGGTAGAATCATCAAGAATATTACATCATTGTTTAGAGTAGAATCAAAGAAAGAGAATGAGACTAATTTCAAAGTTCTGCGTTGAATGATGCCGGAGAAAAAAGCCTCTGAAGAGACCCATCGAAATCGTGACCTTTGACCCTACTTTCTGTCCACACCGGTGACCTTAGAGTCTCGAAAAGTGCCTCTTGGGCCCTCCTTCGAGGTCCCTAACAATAATTATAGAGCAGAATTTTGATCCAAGGGGAGTCAATTTTTATATTTTGTATGTGTTAAAACCTTAATTCGCTTTTCAATAAATGGTCCCAGTTACTCAAAATCCTTAAATATCACAATGAGATGCCCCCAAGAATAATATTTGTTGGCTTTTTCCTTCCCACATGATCACGTCAGCAATTGAGAAGCTTTTGGGCATTCCAGCAGGCCGACCCTGCCCATGCTTCATCACAGCCATCTTGTTTCGTGGGAGCGATTATACTCCATCGATCAAGTTGTCCGTGAGTGATGCGAAAGACCTATCTCGCTTACTCGACACATCACATCGAGGGACGATGAGAACTTCCATGGACATCTACCAGGCGTTGCTCGTGTCAAGTTAGATAGATTGTTCATAGATTAGTTTATTCCTTTTAATTCGTCTCCTCTTCAATTTCCATATTTAAGTTCATCGGGTTCAAGGAAAAAAGGAAATTATGAATTTATGTGTATTATATGTCACATAGGTTTTCTAAATCTATTATCGTAGAATTGTGCAAGCGTTAAAGACTAAAACCCTCTCAAAAATTATATTTATTAGGAACATTTAATTAGTATGCTTTTGTACACTAATATCTCCTAAGCTGTCTCGCTTCCAGGAAGACGGTGGTAAGGTACTCGCCTGTAAAATTCTTAGGGAGGGTTTTTGAGTTTCCTGGATCCTTTCATGCAACAGGATATATTCTTCTGAATATATTTGATAAATTCATCCCTCACTTCTTCACATCACTGGCCACCGATCCATATATTTTCCTTCACTTACAAAACTTTCAAATACAGGTGTATGTACAGGATAGTACTGTACAGAATTTCGCCATGTTTGGAAACAATTCCGTCCTTATCATACTTTGGTCTTTCTTAATACATATGGAACTACATTTTGTTCATGTACAGACCCCATACATGATGCTACGTTACTACTACGTAATTCATGAACTCATTCCCTAAAGAGACAAATCAACTCAGCCAAGCCACCTGGCTATTCCAATGGATGATTTAACCTGATTCGATGAGCCGAGTATACCATTTAAACGGACTCACAAATGAAGGAGATGGAAAGTACCCTTTTATCCCAGTTCAAGACGATCGGGGTTGAAACCGCCCTAACCCTTTCAGACCTGGCGTCTTTTCCACAGGACATGACCAATACAAAAATTGGATTTGCATGGAAGGAGGAATGGGTGAATCAAGTGTAAAATTTCTCTCTGGAAGCCCAGTCAGTTTAAAGTAATCAGCATCTGATCAAAGGAGGACACCATGAGGAACAAGGAATTCCTTGTTCCCACCACTAGCAAGAATCAAAGGAATGCACTATAATGCATGCAAAGAAAAGCCGTAAATGCATGACCTCACCCTGTTGATAGGAACGGAAATAAAAAATGATATCTCCCTCCTGATAACGATTCTCAAATACCATCGCCTCTTCCTAGTGTTACGGTGCTTTCAGTTTCTCAACATCATCAGAAAAACCTGGTGTATTGAGGCTATCAGTCAAGTCTGACAAGTGAGTTCTATTCTAGAGAGAGGCAGTATCCTCAATTCGCTCGAGAAGTTCGTCCCCATTTAAAAATGGCAGCCAACAAGCAGGTGGAAGTTTTCCACTGGAAAGTTTTCCACTGGAGAGTTTTCCACTGGAAGTGGAAAATCCACTCTCGGGAATATTCTTCTCGGGCTCGATCCTGATTCCGTTGACGGTTTCGAAACTAGCTCTGGAGCTAAAAGCTGCACACTTGGCGTTCGGTGTGAAGACGGAAACTTCCGAGGACGACCAGGTCAGCCCATTCGAGTCATCGATACTCCCGGTCATGGAGACGGAGAGGGTCGGGACGAGGAACTTAGAAGGAACATGATCGAGGAACTCAAGAAGCAGGAAACGATAGATGCATTTATTTGGGTGAAGAATTCTCAAGATCCAAGATATAACAAATCGGAAGCAGAGTACTTCCAAATCCTCATCGAAATATTTGGCGGAGCCTACTTTCACAACTTCGTGGTTGTTTTCACGCGATGGAGTTTCGGTGCATCAGAGGAGCGGAAACGGGGAAAACTTCGAAAACCTGTGACTTTTGAAGGAGTAAAGGAGGAACTGTGGGCTTCTTTTCTCCGCGATTACAAAGGCAACCGAAATCAGGTTCGGGTGCCAATGATGGCGATCGATGCCCTACACGAAGTAAGTGAGCAAAATGAGGTAGACGCTTTCGAAAAGGAAATGAATTTGCTCTGGGACACCATCAGTAAGTTCAGCGCCAGACCGGTGAACAACATCGAAATGGCTCTGACAAAAATAGAGAAAATGAAAAAGGAAATGGAAGACGATCAACGGAAGTTGAAGGACATGAAAAGTCAGATGCGCTCACTGGACCAACAGAAAGAATTGGAATTGAAACTCCAGGAGGCAGAATTCAAACGCCGCATCAAAGAAGCAGAATCGAAAATCAAAGAAGAAAAGGAGAGAATCGAGGGTCCTTCATGGGTGAAATTCATCTCCTTTCTCGCCACCCCACTCATCGCGTTGGGAAGAAGGCTCTTTGGAAAATAAATTCCTGAGTTCCGTTTGCGTTTTTGACGTTTCAATTGTTTTGTGCTTTTTGCGGTTAGTTCCTTCGGAATGGTCGTCTTGTAAAATCTTCATTGTTGGAGAAATCCTCAGAAAATGCGTTGATTCTCATTGTGATTCTAAATGTATGCGTTCCGATCCGTTTTATTGTACTGCGGATCACACTCTATTGCTGCATTAAACTTCAGAAAATGCATTTTTTTGAAAAATTAAACATATTTCCTAAATCAATCTTGCATTCATGCATTATTCTATGTCTGTTGGTAGGAACTTTGTTTTCCTTCCACCTTTTTTTATTTCACGGTCTCATAAATCGTCCCAGTTGCCTACAATTTTTAAATATCGTTTTGAAATGGGTCCAAGAACAAGCTTCGCTGGATTTTTCCTTCCCATCCGAGCCCGTTAGCAAACAAGAAGACTTTGGGTATTCCAGCACTCCGAGCCTGGTCGTGCTTCATCCAAAACGTTGCGTTCCATTTGACACTCTTACTGTGCTGATCGAATTGTCGTGAGTGAAATGAAAGGAAGCTGGTGTTTACATGACTAATCTCATCGTGAGACGATGAGACTAGTCATGTAAACTCTCACGTGAGACAATTCAGCTGCAGTTCTGCCATCTGACATTTTTCTCGAGCAAACAAGACTTCCACTACAGGATTGAGCTGTATATCACTCGCCTTTGTTGTGACTTATTGAGTGCGCGTGAACTTCTCGAAATGATTCGGCATTAGTATTAATGGAAACGAAAAATGAATTTCTGCCTCGAGGTATATCCCTAGATAACTCAAAGAAACCCTTTGAAGGGTCTTTCTTAGAAATAAACACCGAAATATTAACCAATGTCTAATTATCTTTTGATTCAGACTTGACATCTTCGACCGACTGCGTGGAGCCCCGAAAATTTGCATTTTGTGATTCCAGGTGTAACTGATGATTTTTACGTGGAAACGATCGCACCTGTCCCAATAGGAGTTTTGCGGACTAATTTACAGTTCAATTCTATTGTAAAAAGTACTTGAGTCATGGAGGCCACGCTATTTTTATTGCAAAGGACCTACCCATGAAAATGTGACAAAACGTCCGTTATAATAGAAGTTACCCGCATTTTCATACGTTTTTAAATGTTACCGTATCGTATAAGGTAGCACTTTAGCATTTAAACCACTGCATATTAAGTAGAACAGGAAAACTTCAGCCTCCAAGATAATTCTTTTTTCATATGAAAGTAACATGCTTCCGAGTGACTCCGAACTTCAACGTTACACGCTTAGAAAAAGGGGAGCGATTTTTCTCAAAAAAGAGAGTAAAGTCGATAACTCCAGTTTCACCATACTTTCACTCTAGGAAAGGAGCGAATTTGGTCCATCACCAAGGAGTAAACATGTTCTCCTCCTACGTGAGCAAAAGTGCTCCCCTCAGAAAGAGATAGGCATGTCATGCAAATAGGCAAATCCATATATATACTGTGTGCTGCTTTCGCTCTCGATTTTGTCAGTACAGACGTTTACCTACATCTAACTGTACTGATCACAGTACATGTCAGAGAATGGACTACCTCGTACGGTTTCATGATGTGTCCACGATATTAGTTCTTCATTTCCTCTTTCGCTCAGCCAGCTGAGGAAAAAGTCGAATTGACTGCACGGACACCCCTTTCGTATTCTAGATCTCGTCTGCGAATGACGTTTCTTAAACTTGAAATGAATTCTCATCAGGAATATTAGCTTCTTAATGGCCTAGTCTCGAATATGTGGATAACAAAAGTAAAAAGTGTCCAAGTTTATTGATTCCTATAATGAGACTAGGCGAGACTTACAACGAGGCACTAGACAATCCTGCGAGGGATGACTACCGGGAAAGAGGGAAGAGAAATTTTGTGTACTGTCAGAAAAACGAGACCGTTGCCTCCATCTAGTGACCTGACAAAGAACTTCAAGGTGTTCACATCCATATAAGAGATGAGGGAGCATTTGTTGAGTAATAAGGGAGTACATTTGAAAAGCTCACAGTGTGCTCACTTTTTACTCCTTAAACGCTTGGAATTTTCTAAGAGTGTACATCGGGCCCACTGAATCGAGAGAATTTTTACCAGAATTGACCTTACCAAGGTCCATGATAAGTGAGGCGGCATTTCTGCGGCCCACAGCAGGAATCTCACCACGACTGACTAAGATAGGAATGTACGATAGGAATGTAAGATAGGAATGTAGGAAATAGGACCACAGTGGAGAGATTCATAGTTGATGGGATGCATCCATATCTCTTTCACGTGTTTCAGTTGAAGAAGTCGTTTAATCTACTTCTGGACAATATGACAGGAGAAACTTATCTGCAGTAATATGGTAATCTTTCGATCTCGATACGCACTCATTTTGTAGCGCTCGGGAATATTTTTTTTAACAGAAATTAATCGTTGACTTTTTTCAGGGCTTGAACAGGTGTGTTTCATGGCTCCCCTATTCTTCTCTCGAATTCCTCTGATATCAGGGAGCAAGCCATGTCGTTCAATTTGTAGGTATAAAGTGGAGGAGCTCTTGGTCTAAATAACTCATTTATATTCCTTGCATTTTCTTTTTTCATGTCAGTGCCTTTTCAGGAAGTCAGAAAAGACGAGAATTGCAAAATGCTGAAAGCACTGCAGTAGTACCTTCTCCCAAGCATCAGTTTCTTGGTCCACAACCGACCGAGTGGACCTCTGCTGATGCGATGGACCGCATTTACCAGCCAGCCAACTTCCCCTAGAGCACTCGAGAAAGGATGTTCTAGAGCCTGCTCAAAGATCCGCTCGTTCTAATTGTGCGTGCAGGGAATCGCGACCTCCTAGAGTGAAAACCAAAGGTAATCTCCGCGGGAACGGATTCCGTTAGCGACGATAAATGGCTTAGCCTTATCTTACCACGCCTTCCAACGGATCACGATCCGCAAAAATCCTCACAGTACTCATGATAGGGAAGCAAACCTTTCATTATTCAACCAAGTATCACTGGGTAATGAGCGTGAATCAAATTACACTGCGAAAATAATCGAAATAGACCCCTTACCGACTTCGAGACTTTCCAGGCCGACATGCCCTTCAGGGCTCAGTGGAGTAGTGAGTCGTGTCATATTTTATATAAATGTGAATCTATTAAACCATTACGTAAATTGACGCAAGGATGACATGGCAATCACTGCGACAGCGCGGAAAGCTGATTGGGGATGGAATTGGAAAGGAATTGGGAAGAACTGTTTGAAACACATGATCAGAGTTTCGCTGCAAGAAGAAGAAGAGCGATGCTTAATTACTTATTTATTTAATTGCTGAGCGATGCTTTTAATTAGTGCTGTGAATAGAATCTACGTGTGCAATGGTACTTGTAAAGGGGAATCTTCTTTTTCTTCTCACTTTCATGACTCGTCCTTAAATAACTGTTTTCAGGGACTACTGCTTCAAACTGGAAGGTAATACGTGACCATCGGCACGGCATACAATATTGAAGCATTCGTAAAAAAAAACCTCTTCCTGAGATAAGGGAGACAATGCCAGAACGGAATATAACGAACCGAAAGCGGGAGAAGGAAAACACGCGAACAAAGGGGGAAATACGAGAAGCACCGAGAAAAGCCAGAAAAGCGCAGCGTTGGCCTCTTGCCCTTGCAGTGATAGGGGATGCAGACTCGCTGGCGCGTCAAGTCGAGGAGGTCAGAAGGCCAGCAGAAAGTCCTCTCTCTCGGCTTTGGAACAGAATTCATTTTTCGTTTTCAAGCGAAATTTAATTTCTGCCTTTTTCACTGTCTATTGCAAGGGGGAAATATATATTTCGGAAGAGTTCATTCCATTCTTTGCTTCTGCAATATTGCAATGCTACAGCCTCTCATCGAAACCTCCTGTGAATTCCAGCTTCCTGCTCTCCCCCGCAGATGTCAGACACCTCCATTCATAACCGAAGAAACCGACCGACGATAACGCTCAACATGGTGGTTCATCTTCCGTAGCGTGTGTCTCTCGTCCATGTGAGATGCACTGTCAAACGTTTGATGAACACCGAAGCCACAGTCATTTCGTCAATCAGTTTCGTCATTGCGACCGAAATTCGTCGTAGAACATGTTTGCATGGGGAAAAACTCCAGCTCCAACGATGAACAAGTAAAAAATGAAACCTTGAGCCTTTCCACCTGCCCATATTTCCCATCCTGCTCAGGATGAAACGGACTGTGATTTGGTCAGTATAAGAAAGCAGTAAAAACATGTTAGTTTCAATAGAAGCGAGCTCATGACGATTTATGAAACAAACCCTAAACCATGCACTACATTCCCCATAGCTAATGGGTGAGATATTCTCGTGGATCCTTCATGGTACCTGCAGATTAAGTCAATTTTTCTCTGGCAGCCCCCAACACAATTCTCACGAAACTACTTGAAGCCGACCTTACATGTTTTGGAAGTCTCATATACCCCTGGAGCCGTTTTCCTCTTAGTTTGCTTCTGCAATAAGAATTATACCTAAAAATATTACCTTGATAGTAGATGCCTGAGTGGCACTGTCGAATTTGCCAGGCAGCCACGAAGGCACGAGCGCCACGGTCAAGTCGTTCGCATCACATGCCGACTTAACCTTAAATGCGTGTTCGCGCGATCGGCCGGGAAGCAGAGAAAGAGTGATGTAGCTCCCTTGCCAGGGCGACGATCCACGACCCTGGAGGTCTGCGAGACATCACACACCTCCAGACATCACAGACCTATTCGTACTTTCGGGAACCATTTCGGCGCAGACGTGGTACGTTCCAACCATTGGGAGCTCCTCGAACCGTCTCAACTGAGGAGAGAAGGGAAGCATGAAATGCACGGTGAGCGCCAAAGACAAGGTAAATATACCTAGACAGGACAAGGCAGTCGAAGACCTCACGCCGATTTCAGGGGCCGTCGGCCTTAAAAAGTCGAGAGGGTGAGGCACGGTATCATGGAATTATTCCCAGAATATAATCAGGATTCGAATGTTCTGAAATGACTGGTTGGGAGATCACCTTTGACAATGACGGATCGGGCTCGACACTTATCGACCGCTACGAGGGATCTCTTCTTAGGTGTGACGGATTTTTCTGGGCGCATGTGCACCCTGGGCCTAACGGCATGGAAAACAATTTTTGGACACACATTGTTCAGTGCAATGAAAATTAAGACTGGGTTTCTACTTTTCAAATATGGAAAGTGTATCACAAATCGAATTTCAAATCTCTGTGTAATAGAGTGGAAACCGGAAGAGAGGACGAAACAAAGCCAGGGAACGGCCGGGAATCGAACCCACGCCTCGTGATTGCCGGTCTGGCGTGCTAAGAGCTAAGCCTGAGATGAACTTAAACTGAAATCACCCAAAATACGAGGTGTGGCTATTATGTTTCCGGACTGGTTTGATTGCTCAACTTTGAGAGAGAGCGGGGGAGTGGGGCTATGATAGTAACATGGGGGAGAGCCTTAGCTAATAGCCGGGCAAGTTTCAGTGTGGTCTGACCAGTGCGCTGCGAGCTGAGGCCGTTAAGGTAGACCGTATTTTATGTGCGATGGCAGATTTGAAATGGAGCGTAATCTCGAGCAGAGAACTAATGTTAAATTTTGGGCCAACAGTCAACCAGGTGTTGTACATGAACGTTTTGAAGAGGTTGCGTGAGGCTGTGAGAAGGAGAATCGGCGATCTGTGGAAGGAGAACCCGTGGGTCCTGCATCACGATAACGCCTCGGCTCACACAGCGCTGTCTGCCCGGGAGTTTTTCATCGTCAAACGGATCAGTGAAATGGATCACCTGCTGTATTCGCCCGATTTAGCCCCCAGAGACTCAAAAACTCAAAAACTTTTTTGAAACGCCACCGATTTTAAAGCATTGAAGACTTTCGAACAAATGTTATGCAGGCTCTGAAAGACATCCCGAAGGAAGACTTCCACCGCTCTTTCCAGCAATTGCAACATCGTTGGGATAAGTCTATACGTTCTGGAAGGGTTGTACTTTGAAGGCGATGAATGTGATTAATTTGTAAGTTTAAAAATAAATTTTAAAAAATAAAAGTCTGGAAACTTAATAGCCACACCTCGTACATGAAATTAGTATTTTCTTTGCATAGAAGACGGGCCAGTTCTTTTTTTGTTCACTGAATTTCTTATTCCCTTTGGGTTTCCATTATGTTTTTGAGCTGTTCCTCAAGGGTCAATATCGGGGTTTCGACCTAATATGAGAGATTTGAAGAAGAAAAAAAGAACTCCAGAAATCTCGTGATGATCGGATGTTCGTAACGCTATTCCATGAAACCGTCATTCAATAAAAATGGAAATGAATGAGCGTTCAAAGAAGGGGAAATTCTGCTCGGATAAAGCTCAGAATGCATGAGAAGATATCGATCCATGGCGATGACATCCAAAAGATTGAGGGGGAGGGGGAGGGGGGACGGGGGGTAAGGACCAAATACCCTTGAAAAAATCGTTCCAAAATTCAGGGGGAAGCTCAGTATCATTATGGTAGCCGCGTGACGAGCGGGGCAGGATGGGAGAGGGGGGGGGGGGTTGACCACTTCGGAACAACTGGATTGTTCATGGCGAGTTTTGGATCACCTCTGGCTACTTGGTTTAAGTTTTTTGCCTCTTGGTCCACTGGAGCTAGAACAGTAGTTAGAGTGTCAATATTTTAGTTTTGCGTGGCAGTTCTTGCTGATCGTGGGACAGACAGTCGAAATTCCAAACTCTCCAGAAGTATTCAGGACGGTTAGACAACCAATTCCCACTTGGCGCCAGCTCAATGCGCATTGTTAGAAAGCAAAAACGATGATCATCGCTCTCAGTAATGACGCCATGATGGCTGCCCCCTCCCCTGCAATGTGCAATCAGTAACGAAAAATAGTGGTAAGCCATCGTGTGAGGCTGCATGATACACAAGCGACGACGCGTACGAAATGCATATTGAGAGCAGATTCTAAGTGGAACTACGAGAAAGAGCCTTGCCATAACGACTATACAAACCCAGCGTTTCGTGAAACCCCCCTGAATTATGGAATGCTGAGTTTCGACCGAAAATTAAGGTCACAAGAGAATCTTTTCAGACTGCTTTAAAATGTTGAAATGCTCTCTTTCGTCACAGCAAGCAAAGCATGAGATTGAAAGGATGCAGCCTCCATTCCATGACGGCACTGCTGACCCCTCGAGTCCTGCGCCTCATCTCAGGAACGCACTTCATAGTTTAACTCGGACTGCACATTGCATTATGGATGAAGTCTGCTGATCTGTAAATATTTTCAGACGGAAATGTCCATGATGCACAATGATTTTGGAATTGCAATATTTATCTCATGAACTGAAAGTTCTTCAAAAGTTTTAGTAGTCAAGACCTCAACCTATTCCATAAATTTCTGAGGCGGAAAAATTAATGATATGCTCATGTTATACCTTACCGTAACTTCGTTACATCCCAATTCCTTTGTTCCATGTGTTGCAGTTTGCGAACTTCACCAGAAGCACCTAGTATAGTAAGATTATCAGACTAGTCTAAAAAGTAATTTCTATTCCATAGAGAGGCAGAATTCTCGAATCGTTCCAGAAGTTTTTCTCAATAATGAATGGCAACCAACAGGCAATGAAAAATTTGCCTCGTGGGAGAGGCAGGAAATGGAAAACCCTCGAAATATTCTTCTCGGGCTCGAGCCCGATGACGACCGGGGCTTCGAGATTAGCTCTGGAGCTAGAAGCTGCACACTTGGGGTCCAGTGGAGAGATGGAAACTTCCAAGAACGATCAGGTCAGCGCATTCGAGTCTTCCATATTCCTGGTCATGGAGACGGAGATGATCGGGACGAGGAACTCAGGAAGAACATGATCGAGGAACTCAAGAAACAGCAGACAATAGGTGCTTTCATTTGGGTAAAGAATTCTCAAGACCCAAGATATAGCAAAACGGAAGCAGAGAACTTCTAAATCCTCATTGAGATCTTTGGTGGAGCCTACTTTCAAAACTTCGTGGTTGTTTTCAGTCGATGGAGTTTCAGTGCATCAGATGAACAAAAGCGGGAAAGACTTCGAAAACCTGTGACCTTGGAAGGAGTGAAGACTGAGCTTTGGGCTTCTTTTCTCCGCGATTACAAAGGCAACCGAAATGAGGTTCGGGTGCCAATGATAGCGATCGATGCCCTCCGCGACGCAAGCGAGCAAAATGAGGTCGATCGATTCGAAAAGGAAATGAAGTCACTCTGGGACGCCATCAATCAGTTTAGCGCCAAACCCGTGAACAACATCGAATTGGGTCTCACGAAGAAAAAAAAAAGAAGAAGGAAATGGAAGACGATCAACGGAAGCTGAATAACTTGAAAAGTCGGATCCGCTCATTGGAAAAACAGAAACAATTGGAACTAAAACTTCAGGAGGCAGAATTCCCGCGCCGCATCAAGGAAGCAGAATCGAAAATCAAAGAAGAAAAGGAGAGAATGGAGGGTCCTTCATGGGTGAAGTTCATCTCCTTTCGCGCTACCACACTCATCGCGTTGGGAAGGAGGCTCTGCGAGGGAATGAAGCCCGTGTTCGAGGATGGTCAGAGAGCTATCACGTCCTTTAAACCTTCTTAGCAATCTTTTTTTTTTAACTGGTTTCCCCACCAGCGCTCTATTTTTCTTGCTTTATCTTCCTAGTCTGGAAATTTCTCTCCAGCCGAAGTTGTCATTTGTGTCACACATTAATATATTGTTTACCTAACCAGAGTCGAAAATGTTTTTTTTTTTACCTAGTTGGAAGTGCATCGAACATAAAAGTTAGGATGTGGCAATAAGAAAACAACTTTTAATCAAAACATCTCTGCTCATGTAGGGAAAACTTAGGGTAGGGTAGGGAAAAAGTAGGGACACTAGACAGGACGTGATTTCCTGTGGGTAGTGGAGTCCAGGGAATTCCAGAACGCCACGTCTAACTCCTCTTCCATTTAAATGCGTTATTTGGGCTGGTCATCTCTAGTATTTCTCAAAATTTCACGAGAAACTTTTGGGTCCTTAATGTCCATCTTTTCATTCCTTAGAATGTTCAGCCTTTCTTGGCTATTTTCTCAAAACATAATCAAAAACACCATTCCCATATTATTATAGATTTAGATGAACTGAATACTTGATTTTACAGAGGAAAAGAGCTAAAAAAAAATTCCATGGAAAGGAAACTCCCAAATTATTTCCAGCTTCAATAACAAGCAGGAGGAAAATCAGGAGATTTACCGGGGTTCGGTGAAACTCGGGATGCGAGGGATCGCGTCCGTTTGACGGCGGGCTCTTCCTCCGCCGACAGGCGACCCACCTGCTTTCATGGGGAGTATCTGCTTAGCGTGGGTTAACACACGCGCCACCTTGTATGCCACGTCTAGGAGATGCGGGTGCAGTACACCTTAAAAAGCACTCGTACCAGTCATGGGCGTAGGCAACCCATGAGCTGCCCCTAAGACAGGACCGTAAATGGGTGTCCCAGCCTAAGGGACTGCGATACGGATGTGGTGCTCGTGCAAAGCGGGCACTCCCTTCCTTCCCCCATGTAAAATGCGTCCGTTGTCTGTATGTCCGTCACATGTCCTGTCTTTTAATAAATACATTTTTTTTAAATCAGGAGATTTCGAGAAGTCGTCTGCACTTTCGCCGCAATCGCTTCGACCGAACTTAAATCATGCAGTCAACAGTGAAAAGAGCTCTGAAATGCAGAATAAAAGAAATTCATGAATATATTTTTCTCTTAGAGGAATATTCTAAATGATCTAGTATATAGTTTTTTGGGGGGAAAATATGTTTCAGAAGAGCTCATTCCATTCTTCGCTTCTGCAATAGTGCAGTGCTATCGCCTCCCCTCGATGCTTCCTGGAACCCCCAGCTTCCTGCTCTTCCCAGCAGATGTCATACTTATATCTAAAACCTCTCAAACAAGCCGATGATAACCGTCACGATAGGAGTTTACCTTTGGTAGCATATGTCTGTCGCTGTTCTGAGATGCAAGATGTCAAATTTTTTAACACTGAAGCCACAGTATCACCATTGCAACTGAAATTCATCCTCCAGCATACGTGAATTATAATTTTTTTAAATTACAGTTTTAATGATAACCTAAGAAGTGAAATATGAACCGTTCCACCGGCCCATATTTCCCTTCCTGCTCGGGATAAAGAAGACAGTCCAGTGGTAGATTTGAGTAAGTTGTCAAACAGGTTAGTTTGCAATGCAAGCGAGTTCCTGATAATTTCATGAAACAATCAAACTGGTAGATATGCACTGAGTTCCCGACAACTAAGCGTTAATGTATTCACCCTGATAGTTCCTTTCCCCGGAAGATTAAGCCTATCCTGTTGAGTAACATAACACAATTCTCACCAAGACCTTGCACGCTTTCGAAGTCTCATATTTACCTGTCGCAGTGTTCCCAAAGTTTGCCACTGCAATAAGAAAGATTAACAAAGATTCCAATACTTATATTACCTTGCTAGTAGGTGTCCATATTCTTCCCAAGTAGCACTGTTGAAGTCACTTGGCGGTCGTGAAAGTACGAACGCCTTGATCAAGTTGATGAGGCTAGACGCGGATATCAATTTAACGACTTCGCACGATTGACCGGAAAAGTGCGAATGGGTCATGCAGTTTCTTTGCCAAACGATGGAAGGTACGTCCTAAATAACAATTAGTCACAACAATTGCAAAAATGGAAGACCTTATCATTATAAATGCTAACAACACACACTTCCTCTGACAAGAAGGCCATTAGGAAGGCAACATTCCTAGTAAATCAGATTCTTCGAATATGAACGTTCACGTTCTCCACGTGTTCTTATTCCTCCAAGTTTCTCTTCTCCTTTTCTCCCATTTTCTTATGTAGCTATGGAAGCACCCGCATGTAACTTTACATGCTGTAGATGTGTTTACATGTAGCAGTAGATGACGTCGTGAAAAGGAAGATTTCGAGAAGGAGGTGGGAGCGAGAGACTAAGGCTGAGTCTACGGAGACCAGGAGTCTCGAAAAGGATTCCGCGACAAGGTGGTCAGGGCCGACGTCTCAGAAGAAAGCATTCCTCGACAAGGTGGTCAGGGCCGACGTCTCGGAAGAAAGCATTCCTCGACAAGGTGGTTATGGCTGACATCTCAAAGGTTCACTGTCAAGGAGTGTATCACTTCGTTCTTACTTGAACCTAGCGATTTCGCAGGCGTAGCTAAACATTAACCCGTACACGAAACCTGTACGTTAACATGTGCCATAAACTTGAACGATTTCAAGCTGAATGAAATACACAGACAGTAATAAGTGGTCGGCCTGATCGTTCAGGCATGTTGCTTTGGGATAAGTTTTCAATATCGAGGCAGGAAAATAAGGGAAATCCCATTAGATTAAATGAGTGTATGAAACTCCACTGGTTGAAGATGTATGCGAGCTATACGTGCCTAGTCCCTTGTTCATTCCGCGGCTTTTCCTTTAGATTCTATCATCTGCAGAAATTTGTATCCTCCGACCCCGTTGCACTTCTAAGTGTGATCAGTCCTGTTAAGGGAAAGCCAGATACACGAAAGGCTGTTCGTCCCACCTGCCACCATATCGATTGGGCTCACGGTTTTCCCACGCCGTCCCGCATAAATGAGGCTCGCCCGACGTGACGGCATCGCCAAAACTTTCGCATGCGTCTCTGGGCGAGAAATCAGACAAATCCCGGATCCAACACGTCTCTCTCCCTATTTTTCGGCCGCAAAGTGAGAAGTAATGGCAAGCGGTTTCATCGAAAATCTTCAGAAATTCCTTCTTGTGCCAAAGAATCGCTTGACCGCTTTTTTTTCTTCCGGCTTGCAGCGCCCTGAATAGGGTTGTCAGATAGCGAAAGGAAAAGTTATAAATCGTTCGCATATATAGTGGATTACGACTTTACAGTCGTCATCCGGGTTCATGGACTTTTATTTATTTATGTATTTTTTTTTTACCTCTGGAGAGCAACTTGGTAGCTTTTATACCTTATTAAAATTTCCCATACGCTTTCAGTCTGAATTGGATTATCAATATCCAGATTTTTCCCATTATTTTGATATGTTTGATTCCCTCAAACTTGTATCGCTCTAATGGATCACCGGTAACTTTTTATTTTTTATGATGAGTTTTCATTGAAACACTCTGTAAAGCTCATGTGAAACTCGCCTTCGCGTAATTCACACAATTTCCAAGTGTAAATCGTTTTGTCTTGAGGTATTGGACCTGCGACAGACGAACCAGATCCTGCCTTCACCTTTTAAGGTGGAGGTCCGTGGGTGGGACGACTTGGTCGACTGTCGATCGACACTCGTTCGTCCGTTTCGGCAGCATTCGAACTGCTAGGACGCTTTTCGTTGCCATGCGCTTTTCGACATGCTGGGCTAACATTTTCTCGTGATTGTCCGCTGGTTTAACACCTTCTGCTCGCAGAAAGGGATAAGAGACCGCTGCTTTTCCTCCGTGCACACGGAGATCACGCTCGTCACGTTGATTTAGGGTCCAGTAGCGCCACCACATTTTAGATTCGCTTCAACGAAAGCACGCATATTGGCTGGAAATGATCAGGCTTTACGCGCATTCTGCGGTTCGATAGGTATATGCTCACACAGACGGCTTAGACAGGAATTGCCGTCACTTTTTGAAGCATAACTGATGCTTTTGTCTTTTACATGCTCGGTATTACGTCTCTTTTGGGCATCTCAAGCCATTACTCGTCGTCTGTTCGGCGAAAGCTCGAGGAGACTGTTGAGTGCTTTTCCAGCAAATTATTAAGGTGAGTGTAGGGTGTGCGATGGTTGAAAGATGGGTGTGCATGCATTTGAATGCGCATTCTCACTTCTGCGCGTTCATTCCCTCCCTAGGAGGCTCGCACCTTAAAAGAGTGTGCAGGCTTCCCTTACCATGAAGCGGGTGCATGTGAGCACCGTCGGGGTATGCCTTAGTCCTTTCAACTGGAAGTCTGGAGCCATCCTCATCCCGCTTTGGTTACCCTTCCTGGAGGGATGACCCCCTCGAACTAATCCTTCCCTCACCCTCCCTAATCCCACCCTAATCCTCACCCCAGGGGGTTTTCCAGCTGAACTTAGCAAAAAAAACAGGGTCGGATTAAAGTTTCAGGATCCACCAGGCGTAACACGCCACACCCTTAACCGACAGGATTTCAAATTCGGTTACCTTCGGCCAACCGAAGATGAAGTCTTGTCATCTCGTTCTGCATCATATCCAGAGGCTTGGTTTAACCAAGGCCCATGCATAGTTCGCCTATTTCATGAACCCAAGCAGCATGTTTACGCAAACAAGATATCAATTTTTTGCAACTAATGTAAATTTCTTGCGATTGCCATGAAAATGACGAAACGTGTACGTAAAATTTACTTTCCTATATTTACGTCGCCAAAGTGTACGTGTATTTTACATAAACTAGACGTCACCCCATCTGACGTGAAGTACATGATATCAAGTTTATGCAAAATTAACATCACACCACCATCCATATGAAACTTTAGCTGACCATCCTGCAGTTGCAGTATCACGATTCCTCACTAGATGGAACCTTTGTTCCCTGCATCCTACAAATACTATAAAGTACTGGTTTTACTGATATAGTATCAGGTTTTCTTACCATCTTTCTACTTTTTATTATGCAATCCATGAATATACAGGGTGAGTCAAAAGTCCCCTTCACCTTTTGACCGTTCATAACTCGTGACTGAGTCATCGGATTTAATTCCGGTTTAGATCATTCGAAAGACAAGACAATTCTCTATAAGAACCGCTACATCTTCACTTTAAACAACGGCAAAAACCCACATTTCTAAGGAAACAAAAATTAATCTTTCAGTTGACGACCATAGATATGAATCAGTCGATGAGCGCGTTGTGTGACGGATTCCGTCACACGTGCAATCATGTCCCTTGGGATTCCATTCATCTTTTCATGGATCACCGTCTTCAAGTACTCCATGCTGTGTGGTTTCTCTGCGTAGGGCAAGGTCCTTGAGGTAGCCCCGAAGCCAAAAATCAGGCGATGTTAAATGAGGGCTACGAGTTGGCCATTCGATTGGTCCTCTACGCCCAATCCATCTTCTTTCAAATTTGTCTTTTAACCATTCACGCATTTGACGAGAATAGTGAGCGGGTGCTCCATCCTGTTGGAAAAATAAGACATCAATGTCACTGCGAACTGCAATCGCTGGCCACATCTGGTTTTCCAACAAGCTGAGATACAGGTCGCCATCCATAGCGCCATCTTCAAAGAAGAATGGTCCTATGAACTCGTCTCGAATAATTCCTGCCCATACCATGAGACCAGGGGATTGGAAAGGACGAGCGACAGTTTCATGAGGGTTGATGTAGCTCCAAATGATGCAATTATGGCGATTGACTTGACCACTCAAGCGAAAGATTGCCTCGTCCGACCAGAGCACGTGCTCGCCAAATGTCGGATCTTCAACGATCCGTCGAATCCATTCTTCTGCGAACTCCACACGCCTGTCGAAGTCGTCTTCAGAAAGTTCTTGAACAAGACATGGAACATACGACTTCAGCTTTAGACCATCCCTTAAAATTCTTTCGACCGACGACTGAGAGATTGCAGTCTCTGCTGACATGCGTCGCGTTGACTTTCCAGGCGATTGTGATGAAATGAAATCCTGCCTATAGATAGAGATTTGTCTTGTCTTTCGAATGGTGCAAATCGCATTTAAATCCGATCAGGCATTCCAAAGTTATTAACATTCAAAGAGCGGAGGGGACTTTTGACTCACCCTGTATATGCTTGCATATTTTAATGCATGATAAATATATGAAATCATAAGGCACATATAATTGCATGTAACTACCATATATGATTTTTCCATATGGGAAAACAGGCTGTACTGATGAACCTGTTGAGTAGTGAGTTTTTTCAGCAACTTGGAGGCTTTTCTATAATAACATCAGTTGATGTTTCAGAGGCAATGTCCAGGATAGAACCTTTTGTTTATTTTTAAAACATGTCCCGAAGAAAGGTTCAGTTGCAATGTTTGTGTAGATTTATTGAAATTCAATCAAATTAAAATATTAGATTTACTTAAATTTAATATTAGATTTAATTAGATTGAGTGATCCATTAAATGAATTTGATAGAGACTGTATTGTTTTATACCAATTTTAATCTTAAGTTTGTAATAATTGCTGAAGTAGACATGCAAAATCTCACCATTCACATTTTTCAGCTACCATTTCCCCAAAATTGTGTCTATTGCCCAAGTTTTGTGTTGTCAAATACAAGGAAAAGTGATGGCTAATGATCATTTTCCACCATACCAGCCAAGTATATGGATCATCTTGAAATCCTTATCAAATTTATCCAATCTAGATCCCTTATTGTTCATCGCATAGCCTCCTTCTGTACAAAGAATGTATACCCAAGGTTGGGAAATTACTTTTAATTCCTTCCTTGGATTGCCACTATTGTCGTACATTTGCTTTCTTCTTGACACCATGGCTAACAGCTCTCTTATCAGCTATATCCTGTGTACATAATAAATGTATTTTTTCATCTAATTTGAGGGATAGTGATACTCATTAAAGTTCCTTGACCTGCAGATAGATAGCAGAAGCTGCCATGATCGTTCTAAGCCGAACTGTAAATATACAGGCATAAAAACCTTAGCCCATTAATATACAGGCATAAAAACCTTTGTCCATTAATATACAGGCATGCTCTGGTGGGCACGCTGATGCTACCTATAAATATATGGGCATACTCTTCAAGGGGTTAAGAAAGCTGGTTTAGTGATTAAGCTGGGGGTGCATGGTGTCATAGAATTTCATATGATGATCCAAGTCATCATCATGTAGTTCCTGTACACACTTGATCTAGTATAGATGCGGCTTGTGTGCATGCAGAATCTTCCACCCAGATTCAACAGATGAGTTTGCTGCAATGGCTTTTATGTGAATAGACATCTGGTAGTCTTCCTGTGTGCAACCTAGTAGGATCAGTCAGATGTCCAGTTGTGTCACCACTAAACTGTATCCTTCAATGTCAATATTCAATATTGGCAACTGATTCTGTTGTTTCAAAATTTGCAACAAGCATGCAACAGGGATAGATGCTGGCATGGATGCACTGAGAAACATGGCTCTAATAATCCCTTGACCTTCCTAGTACTATGTTTGTCATGGGACTACTTTGTGACATGTATGTGCTGCTAGAATGTGTAGTGCATCATGGTGGATGTTTCATATCTGATGTTCAACTGTAAACATGTGGGTCACATTCTCAAGATGACATGCCCAAGGGCACAGATGGCCACGCTAGGAACCAAGGGAATGTGCGCTGATTCCTGATTCTAATTGTCCTTTGAAAAGTTAAAGTTGAAAATTTCACTGAATTCTGAGACGATTTAGCACAGGTCGTCACCTCACTTGAGGTGAAATGCTACACCTCTAAGCACCTACAATTCACCTCTAAATTAGAATTGCAAAGTTTAGGCAAGAGTGTTGAAAAGAAGCTGGCAAGCATTTCAACACCTGGGAACAATCAAACATCGATAGCCTATCCAATGGAATTTTTTTTCGCTGAATTTATGAAACTGTGTTTCTCCCATCGAAAAATTTTCAGAAAAATAGCTTCAGTGTGAGTGGAGATATTTAGGTCAAAAGTCGTTGGTAATTTATTTTGCAATACTCTGTATATTAGGTGTTGTGCAGTGAGCAACAGGACATTCCTGGAACATCACAAATGTATCTCACATGAGACAGGTAACATCCCATGGATATCCATAAATGACTTCTCATGGATGTCAAAATGGAATGGTTGGATGATGTCCCTGGAGTGTATTCTTTAGAAATCCTTTGGATGTCCAAGGGATTTCTGCAGGATGCTTATATGATGCAACCAGGCCAAGAATCCATATCCTTTGGAGATTCCATGAGAAGCAATGGTTATAATACTTTAAAAGCTGACCATAAGTGTGGCAGGAGGCTGATGGATTTCATGCCCACTTGAAATGAGGAATGTTGAAAGGAGGGGAAGAAGTGCAGTCTCTGTCTCTTTCTCACATGCAACATTCACTTGTATATTCTTATCTTAACCCCATAAATGGACTTGCCGCATATGTGCGGTCTGGCACCTGCCATCTCTCAATGGAATCACCACACATATGCCTTCAAAAGTTCCCAGTTAAGAGGTTAAATCAACATACAAAAAAAGTATAATGGAATAAATGAATGAAAAAGGAATTATTGAATGAATGAGTGTATGACAGAATGGATGACAGTTACAATGAATGAAAACATGAAATGGCAGAATACTGGTGAGTAAATCAAATACCAAATGACTCTAGGTCTGACCTTGGGAGCTGGCATTCATAAGTGAAGTTGTCAAGTGCAATCAGGAGTCAGGAGTCAGGAGAGTTAGTGATATCAAGAGGCAATTTCGCCCATTTCGATATCACATGTCGAGGTCGAGCGTTCCTTAATTTTAGGGTAGGCCTAACCCTCTTAAAGCTATATATTTTTGTNCTTCTAAACGCTTCTCGTATGATAGTCCCCTAACCTCCTTAATCATTCTTGTTATAAGTTATAGGTCTAGGACTAGGCATGTCCAAGGGAAGTCCTTGAACCATCCCATAGTAAGATCTCCTGATTGTCCTGCAAAACATCCCTGGGATTTATGAGGGGCTTCCAAACTTTGAGAAGTATGGAGGTATTGTGTCACATCCCCTGTATGTCCAATGGACATCAATCACAGGATGTTGGACATTGGGATCTAAGAGGGAGATCCATGGGATGATCTTACACTACTTGGGTTGTTTTTCAATATATTTCCATCTGGGGATGCAATTCACTTGCCTGTAAGTTGCTTTGAGCAATACTTGTTAATTAGGAAATACAGAGAGATCACTTGATGCATCTGTTGTCATGGTTTCTACATAATGACTGCAGTGTTTAGTAGTTGACAGTAAAATGTAACTCATTTACATTCTCAATTCCTAGTGGTGCATCTTCTCCAGTCTGTGTTTGGCAATAGATAAAAGGTCCTTTTATTTGTTTTAAGTTTTTGGTGGTGCATCTCCTCGTTAAAAAATTCTGCTTATGACATTAGCATTCACATAATTTAGACATGAGACAATCTATGATATGAAATTTCAAATTACAGTGAAAACTCGAAGGTATCCCAGTGAACTGGAAATTTTTACATCCCAGAAATCTTAACCTCCCCCCCCCCCCCCCCCCCCCCAAAAAACAATTTCTGGATCCATCACTGCTGCCAGCTGCAGGATCTTCAACCAGTCATTTTACCATCTTTGTTGAGAATCTCATGGAAAAAATGGAAAAAGGCATTCATAAATAGTACAGGGGGTATCATATTCTTTTGCTCCATACTTTGACTAGTGTAGTTGGAAAACATTTCTCAAGTGGAACTTATTCCAGTTTTTCTTGTAGATTTTTAGGTGAAAATTTGCTGACGTGACAGCCTGACATGAAATGCATGACACTAGAGACATTTTCAAAAGCAGGAAGTGGTTACCAGAAAACTTGACTATTCATTGAGCCTTATTTTCAGTGACTTAGATGGCTATTCCATCTCCATCCATGGCGATGAATACCCAGGTTTATCAGTATCCTACCTTAGTTTTGTTCGAGAGAAGCTTTCAAATGATCCTAACCTGAGATTGGTCATTCTAGTTTTGTATGTAGGACAGAGACACTGGTTTCAATACACCTTGTCGGTAAATGTAAAAAAGAAAGTTAATACCTGATAAATACTGAATAAGTACATCAAATTAGCCAATTATTGGTATTAGGATTGTGAAATCCTATACCCCAGCAGTAGCAGTAAATAAGATTTTCACCCAACCTTGATGTTATTTATTTAAGGAGATATGGGAGCATAGCAGAACTGAATTAATCTGGAATAGTTTTAAAATTGTTAGTGGAGTGTGCATCATGTAACTTGTCCTTACCCAATTGGTGGCCCTTGAAACAAGTACAGTGAAAACTCGTTAACTCGAATCCTGATAAGTAAAAATTCTGCTTATCTCGAAGTTCAATGCTTGGTCCCAGTGGAACCCCGTAGGACACCATGTTAAAAGCTTTGTTAAGCTCGAATTCGCTTATCTCGAATTTCCGGATATCTCGAATGAAATTTTCACTCTCTATCGCGATTTTCTCATGGTTAACTCAAATTCCAGGTGAGAAGGGGGGAAAAATTCTTCTCATGGGACTTTTCGATTTTTTAATAAAATGAATGACAAGAAACCCATTCGGGAGGATGCTCTTTTGTTTATTTTGTTTTTTTTTTGTTTTTTCTGCTTCTCCCTCCTCCCACACAGACACCTGTGGAAAGGATTAAACCTGAAAAGCTTAGGCTATAAAAAAGCCTCCAACATTTGCTCTGTCAAGCCATTGCTCTCACTGAGCCATTCTGTTTCCTATGTCCCTTAATGTGAGTTTTTTTTTCTTTTTTGGGGGGGGGGGGGCGATTTCTGATAACTCGAAACGATTTGCCTGGTCCCTAAAAGTTCAAGTTAACGAGTTTTCACTGTAATTTGAAATTTCATATCATAGATTGTCTCATGTCTAAATTATGTGAAGTGCAGAGTGTGTCTTCTTAGTGCCTGGGATATCTAATTTCCTTTGCTTGAAATGAAATGGAGAATTCTTCATTGGTTATTAAATGGTATCTGTTTGGTGCTCTTGCTTATTCCACTCACAGGTCCTGATTGCGAATAATGGTATTGCTGCTGTGAAGTGCATGAGAAGCATTCGCCGATGGGCATATGAGATGTTCAAGAATGAACGAGCAATAAAATTTGTGGTGATGGTGACTCCAGAAGATCTAAAAGGTTGGTGACTCCAATGGTTGTTAGGCTGACAAGTTTACCATGCATTGGCTGTTGATAGCATGCTTGTTGAAGTTGAGGTCTGCTGTCCTTCATACATCTGGCAAGAAAAGGCCAGCAGAGAGCAGTTCATCATGAAAGGGAAGGGTACTAGGGACTCATGGAGCTAACTCAGTGATGGACTGTAGCTGAGGCACAGTTTCAAACTAGGATTTTGTGGACTTTATTCCCTGAAGGTGTGAATTCCCCTATTGAACCAGTGTTCATTTGTTACATTGGGAACACATCACATACATCCAGGGCACACAGCACAACTGACTTTCAGTGCCAGATCAGACTCTGGTACAGACATACTGAAGGCTAGACACACAGCCTTCATAGAGGTAGACAGTGAAGGTCACAAGGTGAAGTAACAAAGCCCCCACAGGCATGTGCAATGACTGCCTGGGTTGTCTGGGGCACAGAGCAGAAGGAAGAGAGACAAAACCAATGATCAACTCATGTCTCAGTCATGTTTAATTGGTAGATTCTGTAACTAAGTAGCTGCATAAGAACTATGAATAATGAAGAATTCAGCACATAGTATCCAGAACTGGAGTTTCCTGATTTCTGGTGAGTATTTATTCCTGTTCCTGCCAGAAAAAATATGGCAAAGCATACAAATCGCAATCACTTCATGTCACAGGGAATTTAAATCAGATCAAATTCATATTCTTCTTTTTAGCATCCACCTTATTCCAGTGACTAGTGGCACTGGTTTCTTCCTACCATTATGTCATACTGTATCTTAAAATCACAATTGAATTACATGAAATCAGGTTTTAGCTTCTTTTCACTGTCTTAGCTGTAAGCCTGATTGCAGGCCATGGTCTGGAAAGTGAGAAATGTGGACTTGTGGCTGAAGAAAAAGAGGCAGAATTGAAATTTATGTGTGACTATACTTTCCTGAGAATCAGTGGAAAACTTCCAGTTATGTTCTTCCAGGTCAGAAAGATCAGAAGAATCATCATCAGAACTAGAGATTCCATTACCAGATTCAGGTAGCACAAGAAGTTCACACTCGGGATCATCAGGATCTGACTTCATCTCAAGTGAAATCTTTGAATGAGATGGTGCAACTGATGTGGCAGTTTTGCTACCAGACTTTGAGTTTTGATGTTGAGAGAAATGAACTGCATACAAAAATGCTAGGTTATGGTTCACATAAACTAACTTTTCAGCCCTTGACAGTGAGAGACTATTTCAGTTTTTAGAGTGAACCCTGCCCCACACTGTCAAATTTCTCTCAGAGGCTGTTGGGGTAAGTATCATAAGGAATCCCATGTGAAAATTTTATCTAAGGCCATACAGTATATGAAATGACCGTATATTTAACCAGTCTAACACATATGGTGCATATATGAAGATTATGACTGTCACGATAGATTGATGCATCAATACCACTATCAATGGTTGGAGGTATCAATAGTTTTTTTGACCATTGTGATGTATCTGCAACATATTTTAAAGGGGAAATGGATTGAGCTGAGTACAGTACAACACAATACAATACAGTGTGTCTGGGCAGGGAAAGGAAGAGGCAGCATGACCCACATGGGCTTGCAATTTCTTATCTTGATCAAATTCTGGAAATGGTGGGACTGACTATGAAAGACAGGAAGGGAAAAAAACATGTTAGATTGGAGTTGGGCAGTGGGAAAGGAGATAGAGGGAAGATTGAGGATTTTTTTTCTCATCTGTTTCAGTCTTCAGCTCAATCTCATCAGGGGCATGGTGGGAAAGTGGACTGCTATTATACTCCCTTGATTCCGAAACGTACATAAGTTAACCCCCCCTCTCTATATTCCTATATCTTTCCGTAGTATGCAGGCTCAATCTTTTTTTACCCTTTTAGGTATAACTTTTAGGGGCATTTTGCCTCTTTACTTAAGGTGAATCCAAAGTGAATTTTTTACATGGATGTTGCTTCTAGGGCTGTAGGGATGTTTTTGCAATTGCCAGTATGGCACCATTGACAGGTTTACAAACTGCCAGTGCCAAAGTCCAAAGATGACGATGTAGAATGAAGAAAAAGATTTAAAAAATTACATGAATGGGCTTGGCAACTGATTATCAATGGCAAAAAGCAAAAAATAGGGCTGTCCTGATGCATCCATTGATGAGTGGATGTCATCTTCAATAGTTAGACCAATGGTAGGTTTCATTACTTGTTACTTTCCCCATGCACCCCCTGACCACAAGCGTGAGATTATGGAATACGGATAGAGGTCTGCACCTCAATTGAGGCAAGAAACAATGGAAGTCAAGCCTCTGCCTGATCGCAATGAGAAAAGATTGAATCCTCCAACACAATCCCCCCCTCCCAATGCATTGATACACTATCAATAGTTTGGGTCAATGCATTGATGTTCTGAAAACTGCTATCCTGACAGCCCTAATGAAGATATAGTGCAATTCACATGTGGACATATGTGAAACATATATAGGATTTGGCACAAGTCACATAAAATCAAATAAGAATGAAAATATATATTTAAAGTCAAAATAGGGAAATTTTTGCTGCTTGCTTGCGGAGTTCAGCGTGTGCCTTACAGCTATCTGGAGGAAGGATGAAACTTATGACTGGTGTGTTTCCTTTCAGATAGGCAACCCAGTGGGCCTTATAACATTCGCTGCCCTCCACCTACAGGCAGTAAAATATTCCCTATGTTGCATTTAAATACGAACACCCTGTATATGACACCATACAATTTCATATATTGGCTCATACAAATGCACTATATACTGTCCATATGTACCATGTCATATCTGTGTTTGGTGAGATTAACTGAAACATGCCTGTATCCTAAAAGGGTCCTTAATCCATCAAATATTGTATAATCATTCATATGCAAGTCACCATACTTTACTTACTTTCCTTGCAATCAACTCCTTTTTAATTGCTCTTAGGCCATAGTGAATTACTCCAAGAACTCATGTTTCATGGTGTTCAACATATGCACCCTTATTACTGAAGGTGAAGGTTTCAATATTATAGACTTAAATCTTTTTTCATCAGTATTTTCATCAGTAATGCTATTTTATGACAAAACTTGGCTTACTCATGTTGGAGTGTCTTCTTCATTTGGACTGACAATTCACAAAACAGATAGAAACAAAAAAGGTTTTTCTTTCTGAAATAATCTAATGAAGGAATGGTCCTAGGAAGAAATGGTTCAATGAAGGATTGGTTCAATAAATCAAACTGAGTTACAGTTTGGGAGATGTGTCTTCCTTCAGTTCTTTTTTATGTGTCACATCTCATGCATACGTGTGTTCATGGGCTGGGGGAGGAGTGGCTGCCCCCTTGGCATCCCTGGGATAGGGCTTGGCACCCCCACTCTGCTGCTCTGTCTCCCTGACTCTTCAGCTAAAATATGCCACTGACCTCATGCTGACTGAGCTGTAGAAGCTTCTCATTTTGAGCCCAAAACATGCCATCATTCAGAATATCCTCACAGATGGCCCTGTCCTCCACTGCCAACTGGATTACAGCTTTAACCCATTTCAGTCCTGGCAGATGATAGCAATCCACAGTAATTTAAAGCTGCTGTATTTCTTCTGGCACTTCAAAAATAGTGTCATCATTTATATTTATTGCTGCTAAGACATTTCTTTCCCAGACAATTTTTATTTGCTTTTGCTAATGGAAAGTATCAGGTTAATTCATAAATAATTTCTGTTTGTTGCCAACTGTTTTGAAACGATTGTAACTTGTTTCAAGTTTGATGCAATAAATCGTGTTATATGTCATTCGATCGAGAAAACTATAGACTTTTTGATAATGTGCAATTCATTGTCTTTCCAATTTTATGTTGAAATAATAAGGGTAAAATGGATGATGAAAAAAATGCATATTTGGCAGTGCATTTTGAGGGAGTTCCAGCAAGGCTCAAATGCAACGGAAACAGTGAGGAAGATATGCACCTTCTTTGGAGAGGACACCATCACCGATCACCAATGCAGGAATTGATTCACAAAGTTTTGGTCTAGAGAATTATCACTCAAGGATGAACCACGTCCTGGTCACCCTTTGGAGATTGTTGAATCGAAGCCAACCCACATAAATTCACCTAAGAATTGAACGAAGAACTTGGTACTTCCCAACCGACCGTATTTCACCGCCTTCTTGCTCTTGGAAAAGTCAGCAAGTTGGGAACATGGGTTTTACATGGGTTAACCTCAATTAACACTTCCAATGCATCGCTATCGAACTCCGAAGGGCGACCAGGACGTGGTTCATCCTTGAGCGATAATTCTTTTAACCGAAACTTTATGAATCAATTCCTGCATTGGTGATCGGTGATGGTGTCCTCTCCAAAGAAGGTGCATATCTTCCTCGCTGTCTCCGTTGCATTTGAGCCTTGCTGGAACTCCCTCAAAATGCACTGCCAAATATGCATTTTTTTCATCATCCATTTTACCCTTATTATTTCAACATAAAATTGGAAAGACAATGAATTGCATATTATCAAAAAGTCTACCGTTTTTTCGATCGAATGACAAATGTGGGGAGGTCGGAAAGTTCGTGGATTTTCACATTTTTTTAGAATTTTTAATACCGTACAGAAAGATGGAGACCCATCAGAAGCGAGACGGTGCTGTGAATGTTCGTGAGACTGTGAAATTTTAGGCGGAACAAAAACGAGTGATCCTCCTCTACCATTTTCGGAGCGGTTTGAAACTGCAACAGGCGTTCGAAGAGATGAAGAAGAACATCGGGGATGATGCTTCAGGCAGGACCATGGTCTTCAAGTGGTTTCAACGATTCGAAGCTGGTCATTTCGAAGTCACCGATGAACAGAAGAAAACAGATGGTCAATGTATCTCATTTACAATGACATGGTTCACTTCACCATTTGGCGCCGAAAAATGTGAAAATCCGCGAACTTTCTGACCTCACCACGTATAACACGATTTATCGCATCAAACTTGATACAAGTTACAATCGTTTCAAAACAGTTGGCAACAAACGGAAATTATTTCTGAATTAACCTGATAGTACAGAAATACTGGGAAAGATACAACATAAAATAGGGATATGAGTACTGTCTGAAATAGTTAAATTGCATGATTTAATTTATTATGTAAGTTTTAGCAAGTAATTAAAGGTATTACATATTATTTATATAATTGATAAAAATCAATTAATTTATTTAAATAATTGAAGTAAATATTTAATTTTACTTGAGGAAGCCATTTTAAATGCCCTTTTATGTTAAATAAGCCTTGTTGAAGCCCAAAATGTAATTTACATTTTTCTGGGCCTGGAACATAATTCAAGACTGAAAGGATTAAACATTTGTAGAGTTCCAATCATTTGAATTGTTGTTTCCCACCTGGTGGGCATGGCAACACAAGAGAAAGGTTTTTTTTCATGGCATAAAGTACCTGCTGGAACTTGCTTGTGCTTGAAGAATTTTACTGCCCTCCTGCATCTGGGAATCTGATTATTAATGGTGCAGATATTTTCAATATCTTTAACTCAGTAAATGGAGATGAGCTTCATGTCCACATGCAGGTAACTTAGGAAACTGTTCTTGCAGCAGTTTCCAGGCAGCTTTCATGTTTGCAGCATTGTCAATAACCACTGCTACCACCTTGGCATCACCTGAAATGGCCAACAGAAGTCAACTGTAATGATCAGTTCTGATGCCAAAGCCTCATGCTGCATTAAAAAAATGTTAACATCAGCAGTTATAATCTGATTAACAAATTTCACAAATTGCATTATGTACTTGAACTAACCAAGCTCAATGTTCACAATGGCCAATTTCTCAGGAATGTACCCAGCAGTGACTCTCTTCACCAGTTTCAACTAAATAAAAAAAAAAACTGGCTCAGGACAAGTGACCATAATGTTGTCAGACTGCTGTCTGAGTTTGTTTCAACCATTAAATGGCAAGGCCACAAATAACAACTCAGCCACCTTCTCCAGAACTTGAAACTTCACTCAATCAACCTCAGCATTGAGAAGGGTTGTGCCCATATGTCTATTGAATATTTCACCATTTTCAGTATTTCAGTATTTTTTTCACAAATTTTTAGTTAGCCATATAATATCACAAATTGAACCATGGGCACCAGTACTAGTATAAGTGGTTCTTTATACAAGGCATAGGATGATGGAAATCAATGCAAACTGTAGTGTTTACTATAAAAAGTTGCAGCTGCTAGTGAATGGTAATTGAAAGGGTAATTGCATAACAAAAGAAAATACACCTACCAATTTGCAAGGTGGTGTGGAGAATGATGGTCCCATTCACTTGAAAAGCTGCACTCAATGCTCATTCTCCACCAAGGAAAAAGGACAATTGCTTGCATTGATTACTCTAGTGAGCAGTTTATTGAGAAGCTTGTTTTCATCAGGGCTGATAATAGACCTTCTGCCACTGGGTCTGAGGAGTGATTTCATAGCCCTCCCCCATGCAGACCAGAGAAGCCTGCTACACCTAAGCAAATTAGATGGACAAAGGAAATGAACATTGCTGTGATGCAGGCTCATTTTATAGCAACAATGGAAGGGGGTCCCTACAGAAACAGGATGCATGAGATATGGCAAGCTGAAGAATACCTTGGGATCCCAGTCACTGTACGTGTAGCAGATCAGAAGTGTGTGATCATTAAGAACAAGCTACCTACAGAATCAGAACAAAATATGGTGAAGAGGCAAGCACTGTTCCACTCGAACTATGGCAAGGATAATCCACATGAAGACCAACCACATTTCAAAAAACAGGACATGGGTGAAACAGCAGAGATAATGAATCCTGAGCTTAGTCAGCATCTAGAAGAGATGTTGAATTATGAGCTACCTGAGCAACTAGAAGAGGCATCACTATCCAACAATGATGAGTGGAATTATCAAGTGGTGAAGGAGTCTCTTCTCAACAATATCGAAGATGTCAAACTGCTTCGGATGAGACAACGTCCAAGACTTCCTCCTCTGAGAACTAACCAGAACATAATTGCCAACATTCAGCTCATTAATGATATCCTGAGGACAATCCCGGTGGAAAAGAAGACCTTGTCAGACATTAATGACATCATATATGCTGCTGTCCTGACAATCTATCACAAGTGGCAACCTCTTAAGACCTTCCAACAGAGAAGTGAGACGGAACCACCATGGAAACGCCGTTTAAAATGACAAATTGATGATGCAAGACAAGACATTAGCCTTCTCCTCCAGCTACAGAAGGTGTGCCAGAAAAAGATTAGCCAGAAGCTTCAGAGAGTAAAGGAAAAGTATAAGGCCATGTCACCAGAAGAGACAGATGCCATCATTGAGTTGCTGAAGGTGCGAGTGATGGTCTGGGCACAAAGGATTCAAAGATACACCAAACGAGTCCTGCAGTGGCGTCAGAATGAGAATTTCAGGCAGAACTGTAAGAACATCTACAGGAGCCTGAAGGAGACCTCTATATCACCAGGAGAGATTCCCACACAGGAATTGGTGGAGGATTAATGGGCTTCCATTTTCAAGCAGGAAATCCATCATAATGAAAAAGCCAAACGGTTAAATGCCCAATATATCAAAGCAAAAGAACACCACTGAAAGGAAGACTTTGTCATCACTACAATGGATCTCAATGTGGCACTGAAAAAGACCGGCAACTGGAAGTCACCAGGTTTAGACCAAGTGCCAAACTTCTGGCTCAAGTATTTTACTGCCCTATATGAAGATCTAGTCAGAGAACTGAATGCCATCATGGTAGAGCCAAAGAACTTGCCACCATGGCTGACAAGTGGCACTACCTACCTGCTCCCCCCAAGAAAGCCAAAGAAACAAATAATTCAAAGAACTACCATCCCCTCACATGTCTGCCAACCACATATAAGATGCTTACTTCCATATTGGCAGAACATGACAAGCACCTGACAGGGAACAACCTCATGGCTAAGGAGCAGAAAGGTTGCACAAGAGGTTCATATGGTTGCAAGGAGCAGCTACTAATCAACCAGATGATCCTTGAAGATGCCAGATCAAGAAAAAAGAACCTCTCGGTTGCTTGGATAGACTAACAAAAGGCTTTCAACTGCATCCCACACTCATGGATCCTTGAATACTTGAAGTTATACAGGGTCAGCCTGAGAGTAGTGCACTTTCTCTCTCATATTATGCCAACATGGAGGACCACAACAACTCTTCAAGGGAGGACCACAACAACTCTTCAAGGGGCAAAGGACAAATTCATCACAAGGGAGATCAACATCTGCTGTGGAATTTTTCAAGGCGACTCCTTTTCGCCATTACTCTTCTGTATAGCCATCAACCCACTGAGTGAGCTACTCAACTCCAGTGGAGTTGGGTACCATGTAGGAAAGGAGAAGACAGAGAACCACTTTGTTAACCATCTTCTATTTATGGATGACCTCAAACTGTTTGCCTCAGGAGACCAACAGCTGGAGGGGCTCCTGAATACTGTGGACATGTTCTCCATGGACATTAGAATGAGGTTTGGTCTCAACAAATGTGCAAAGTTATCTCTTCACAGAGGGAAGCCAGTAGAAACTGGCCCCATCATGACCACCAATCAAGAAAGATTTGATGAACTCCATGCCCTGAGCACTTACAAGTATCTTTGAGGAGAATGCCACCACTGTTCATCACGGGATTAAGGTCAAACTCTCTACTGAATTCAAGAAACACGTAAGAATGGTGTTAAAGACCAAATTGAACAGCAAGAATAAGATCATGGCAATAAATGCCTTTGCCATTCCCGTCCTCAGTTACAGCTTCGGAATACTAAATTGGACCATCACCAAGCTGCAAAATCTTGACCGCAAAACAAGGAAGCTGTTCATTGGCAACACCACCCAAAAGCTGCGATCAAGAGACTGTATCTCCAAAGGAGAGACAGTGGAAGGAGACTCCTGAATATAGAGTCTCTACCAGCATTCAATGGCCAGCCTTCAGAGCTTCCTAGACGAGAAGGGTCGCTGAAGAACAATGCTGAGTGAAACCCGCCATTTTGTAAAAGCCAACTCTTCCGTCAACCCTGAAGACTTCAAGAAAACCCAACGAGCTACCTTCCTCCAACATTGGCATGATAAACCTCTGCATGGTCAGCATGCAAAAGTAGTAAAAAAGCCATGCATAGACAAGAACTTCAGCTACCAATGGCTGAGTAGAGCCGATAGAGTAGTACACCTCCAACGAGAAAGAGCTCAAAAGCCTACTCAACGTCATCAGCATCTTCTCGAAAGACTTCTGCATGAAATTCAGACTCAACAAGTGTGCGAAGCACTCTGTCCATTGTGGAATCCTCACCCCTCTGGGAGATATCACCACCACAACAATGAACAACTCCGAGAGCTTATGGCCCCTGACACCTATAAATACCTTAGTGTGGAAGAGAACTCTACCATGGCTGTCAAGCGTACGAAGCAGAGACTGACAACTGAATACAAATGCAGAGTCTGCCTTGTACTGAAGATTGAGCTGTCTGGCAAAAATCTCTGCCCTCAACAGCCTTGCCATCCCTGTCCTCAACTACAGCTTCAGAGTTATTGACTTCAGAACCTACAGAACTCCAGGCCATCGATTAAGTGACCAGAAAACTCCTGACAATGTATCACACCCACCATCTGAAGGTTGCTGTTGAAAGACTCTACCTTCCGAGATGCAAGGGAGGGAGGGGACTGATCAAACTCAAGTCCCTCTATAAGCAGACGACATGCTATGTCGCCAGATACATTGAAAGGAAGCAGGGATGACTCATTTCCATCCTGAGAGAGCGTGATGCCTTAAAGAAATCCCACTCCATCCAGGGTGATGCCACCTGCTTCTGAAACGCACTCCATCTTGATGATGACTGCGACACAGCAGATGTGAAGATGGCAGACCAAATACCAAGAGAGGCTCAATGGAAGGAGAAACCACTTCACGGCCAGCATCCCAAGATCATGGATAAACCATCGATCGACTTAACTTCAGCTATAACTGGCTGAAGAAGGGACTGTTGAATGCCAAGACAGAGAGCAACATCCTAGCCATTCAGGACCAGTGCATCAGAACTCATAACTATGAGAAGTACATCCTGAAGCTGGATGTGGAAGACCGCTGCAGATGCTGTCATGGACCACCCAAAATGGTTCACCACCTCCTTAGTGCCTGCCCTGAACTAGCCCTGAGGGAGTACTTGCACAGGCATGACCAGGTGTGCAAATATGTGCACTCATGGATCATCGAGTGCCTCAGGATGTACAATATCAACTGTGTGGTGGTCAACTTCCTCCGACAGACCATACCTCGTTGGAAGACAGTAATATCCCTCGAGGGACAGGACTCCACCCTGACAACCCATGAGATTTCCATCAAATGCAGGAACTTCCAGGGAGCCACACTGTCTCCTCTCCTCTTGCCAGGCTCTCAACCCACTCAGTACCGAGCTATTTCAGACTGACTGTGGTTATTACTTATTATGTAGGAAAGGGAAGAATGCAGACAATTGCATGAATCACCTTCTCTACATGGACGACCTGAAACTATACGCCTCCAACGAGAAACAGCTCGAAAGCCTTCTCAACATCATCAGCATTTTCCCGAAAGATATCTGCATGAAATTCAGACTCAACAAGTGCACAAAGTTCTCTATCCACTGCGGAGTCCCCAACCCTATGGGAGATATCATCACTACCAATGACAAACAACTCTGAGAGCTTACTGCCTGACACCTATAAATATTAGGTTGGTGCAAAAACAATTGCAGTTTTTGTTATTTTAAACTTTGATGCTTATTTTGGAATAAACTTTTATTTAACTATGTTCATGTAATATACCATTTTAAAGCGTGAAATTCACTGTACTGATTTATGCTAATGGTTTGTTTTCGCTGTTTATTCTTGTTTATTTTAGGCTGTCAAATTAAAGATGGAAAAAAAGCAAATTCGAGCGATTTCATTGTATGAGTTCAAAATGGGACGTAAAGCAGCGGAAACTACTCGCAATATCAACCAAGCATTTAGCCAGGGGACCATCAAAGAACGTACAGCTCAACATTGGTTCCAAAAATTTCGTAATGGAGACGAGAGCCTTGAAGATGAGGAGGGTCACGGACTTCCTTCTGCGATTGACGACAACCAATTGAGGGCCATTATTGAAGTGGACCCACGCAAAACAACTCGAGAAATTGCAGAAGAACTAAACGTTGACCATTCAACAGTTGTTCAACATTTGCACTCAATTGGAAAATCAAAAAAGCTCAACAAATGGGTGCCACACGAGCTGAACGAAAATAAAAAATTCACCATTACAAAGTCTGCTCTGCGCTTCTTTTGCGCAACAAAAATGATCCATTTCTTGATCGCATTGTGACATGTGACGAAAAATGGATTCTATACGACAACCGACGGCGTTCCGCGCAGTGGCTGAATCGAGGTGAAGCACCAAAACACTTCCCCAAACCGAAGCTGCATCAAAAGAAGGTTATGGTCATTGTTTGGTGGTCAGCAAGTGGAATCATCCACTACAACTTCTTGAATCCTGGTGAAACCTGGTGAAGCAGAGAAGTATTGCCAGGAAATCGACAAAATGCACCAAGAACTGCAACGTTTATGTCCAACATTGGTCAATCAAAAAGGACCAATTCTTCTCCATGACAACGCCCGACCACATGTCTCGCAAATGACTCTGCAGAAATTGAACGAATTGGGCTACGAAACTCTACCTCACTCAGCTTACTCACCAGACCTCTCTCTGACCGACTACCATTTTTTCAAGCATCTCGACAACTTCCTGCAAGAGAAGGTTTTTAACAACCAAGCAGCAGCTCAAAACGCCTTCGAAGAATTCATCGGTTCCAGGACTCCAGAATTCTATGCTACCGGACTTGTTTCTTGTTGGCAAAAATGCATAGATTCTAATGTTCTTATTTCGATTAATAAATTTTATTCTAAGCTGAGATATACTGTTTTAAAGTTGATGGTTAAAAACCACAATTATTTTTGCACCAACCTAATATCTTGATGTGGAAGAGAACTCCTCCATGGCTGTCAAGCACAGGAAGCAGAGACTGACCACAGAATACAAACGCAGAGTCCACCTTGTACTAAAGACCAAGCTGTCTGGCAAAAATAAAATCTCTGCCCTCAATAGCCTTGCCACCCGTCCTCAACTACAGCTTCCGAGTTATTGAATGGTCACCTACAGAACTCCAGGCCATTGAGCGAGCGACTAGAAAACTCCTGACCATGCATCACACCCACCATCTGAAGGCTGCTGTTGAAAGACTCTACATTCCGAGATGCAAGGGAGGGAGGGGACTGATCAGATGGGAAGATTCCAAACCAGCTAAATTTTCCAAAAAGGTGTCCCAGCGCATAATCGTGGCTACTTTTCCTGAAGCTGGTTCCAGAATTACTAGCCTCCTTTTTCATTAGGCAATTACTTTAATTTAGGAGATAGTCCTCAGGAGATACATGAATGATCTTAGATGGAGACCAACACATTATTATCTCTTTCTGAAAAGGCTATGTGAAATTCCAATTTACATGGATACATTATAAAAAGGAGCAAGATTACTAGGAACAATAGCCACTATCCCTCATGTGGTGTAACAGAGAACTTCCATCACATTAACCCTTTCAGACATGAATTAAGGCCACTATCAGAATAATATATTTCTTAGCATTTTTGAACTCTTTCGCTATTGTAACTGAAATTGTTATGTTTTATATATTGTTCTTATACTTTGTATAAATTTACCATATCATATATATAATACATATTTAATTTCATACCAGAAGATTACAAAACCAACGGGTGAAAGAAGGCTTCAGATGGAATTGAACCATGCATAATGTGCCCATTGTAGTGCAAAGTCACAAGAATCCCAAGAAATTACCACAGACACAAAGAAAATGCAATATCCATTGAAATGGAAGCCAGGTCTGAAAGGGCTAAGTACAGTATGAGGAAATTGCCATCAGGCACCTACCTCTTCAAACTCCAGTCTCTTCATGAGCTCTTCAAGCTTTGTTTTGCCATTATTCAGGTCCATCTGAGTCTGATGAAGAACCTTCATTTCATCTTGATACTGTGCTTCTATTTGAGCCACCCTCCTCATGACTTTCTCCTCCACAGCAGATAGAAGGGATGCCTTGATATGGGCTTCTTTGATGGTACCTGTATTTCCGGCATTCATTCCCTGTACAAAAGGGGGGAGAAAAAGGTTAAAACAAGCAAGAAGAAAAGGCACTGCCTTGTGAAAAGGTGCATGAATCTATATACAATTTTAATTTGTTGAAGAGACTTCAGACATGCCAAGAGAGCAGAAGAAAGCTGGACTATATCATGAAACCCAAGATACAGACTAGTCTTCCTGAACCTCCTATAAACTTAATGTCCATGCTAAAGCCAAACTGAGCATTTTCATTTACAGATTTCATTCTACAGAAACTAGTGGAGAAGTGCAAGATTAAAACCTCAAATGTAGGAAGGATCTGCAATGTTTGTATTAGTTCACAATGGTAAACAAGGAAAATATTTTAAAATTTCATTCAAAGGAGATTCAATTCAATTTGACATTTTCCTGAAATCATTGAAAGAACTCATGTTTAATCTGATCTAATCAGAGAAAATGACATTTTTCAAGTATATTTCTTACAATCTAAGTATCTAAGCATTATCTAAGTATATTTCCAAAGATGAGAATGATTTAACTCTCTGGGAAGACTTTATGAAGGGTATAAGTGCAAAGCCTCAGATTTTTGTTTTATTTTTTGTAATGATCTACGTTGGTTTCAAATAAACAGTTTGCAATATTTATGTAAATTGGTAGGTTCTAGAAATACAGTTGATCTTATGGGGGAGAAAGTGATTCTTTAAAATAGGTTTCATCACATTGAACCTAAATAAGCCAGTCAAACATTTACAGTGATACTTGAGCTACAAGACCAACAACACTGCATTATGAACATTTTCATGAGACCAAAATATTGAACATTTCTTATAAGTTAATGTTACATGTTCAATGTTCAATACTCATAAGGAAAAACAACTCTCTCATCAAGAGTTATTTTTCCTTATGAGGGGTCTCTGCATTTTATACATGAAAATTAATTTTTCCAATTAATGCAATTAGTGTTATGTATTTTAGACAAGAAAGAAAAAGAGAAACCAGTTCTAAAGTTTCACTCATATGTTGGAAATCTCCAGATTTAACTTGACAATGTAAAACAATAAAATTAATATTATAAGGTCTCTGCAATTATTGCTATCAAAAAATTAACTTGTAACTGGGCTCCATGGGAGATTTGAGCAAATGGAAGTTCAGCTTTTCAAGGGTTCAGAATCAATTCCCAAAAACATATGTGATAGATACTTTGAATGATATGGTGCAATGCAGAGATAGTAATGTGAAATAACCCTTCAACTAGTCCCTACCCCCCTACCCCTTAAATTAGATCAGTGACTCAGGATCTATACAAATTATACATTTAATGTTTCTATGCTTTCATTCTTGGGTCAAGCACTTAATACCCATTCATCAATGCAGAGTTTCTCAATTGCCAGTCCATGAACTGGTGCCAGGCTTTCATGAACATCTGGGTAGTCAATGCCAAGTAACCAGTGAGAAATGAAAAAAAGGAAATAATGTTTTGCAATAAAGAGCAATCTATAAATTTCTCAGCCCTCAGCTGATGATTGCCTTTCATCTACACAGCTTGTCATCCAAGGAAAGTTACCTCAAATCATATTTTTGTGGAAAGGGCTAGGGAGATGGAATCAGACATGTGACAAGAGCAGTCCAGCAAGCTCACAAAACTTTTACAAAACTTGACCCAGTTCAAAATGACATTATGGTAGAGAATGACTGCACTAATGCAGTGCATTTTCTTTAAGCCTAATAAATTACTCACAAGGCTAGCAGGTGTCGCCTGAGCCTGCGTAGATACTGGATAAGGGGTAGATGTGGATGGGTTGGAAATTGGATACGGAGGATAAGTAGGTTGAGAAGCTGGAGGCTGACTGGTGGGGAATAAGGAGGGGTATGGGGGAGGAATTCCTGCAGTTCCAGATGGATAAGGTGGATATGCAAGTCCTTGTCCTGGTACTCCTGGCATAGGATAGTATCCTGAAATGGTACAAGCAAGATCAATAATAATAATGTATATGGTCCAAGGAGAAAAACATTATAAAAATTAATAATGCCCTCAAAAATGGTCAACATGAGCTTCATTTTCCATTCATCCAAGAATTCAAAAGGTAGGTCCTGACTCCAGCACAGTCCCCAAAGTATCTCCTTACAATATATCCAGTTAGCACACATTTCTGCAACTTTAATCAAAATTCATTCACCTAAACAATAAAAATCTTAACTTCAGTTGTGTAGGCATGTCAATGTGATTATTTAGCACCCATTAAAATTGCCAACCGCCCCATGCGAAATTATGATAATGCAGAATACACAATTTCTCCTAAAACACATGAGGTTTTAAACATATTCCTTTTAAACATATGCCTTCTTAAAAATCTCTTCCAGGAATTTATTGTTACTTGCTTCTGCAGTGAAGGGGTATATTAAGATACAAGAATTCAATCCACAGTGATTCTTAAATTATATGCAATTCTACAACCTCACAGGGCCATATGAAGATCTAAGCTATAAAAACTAGAAAGTTTATTGTTCCCTGTGAACATGAAATGTCTTTTGCAGTCATTATTTTTTATTTTTACATAGATTAGTATCAACCTCAAGCAGCAGAAACTTATCAAAGCACAGAATTACCAACTGAAGCTCAACATCATACACCAAAGACTGAGGAGGTGCTGAATCCATCCATGGAGTAGTTATATGTTATATGAAAGGAATTTAAAGGAAAGGTCTCACCATCAAGTGCAAAAGTTCAAGAGACTGTTCAACAATGTTCAATGGTGATCCTGTGAAGTCTACTCAAGTGCACTGTGTTGCAAACAAATTCTTCTCAGGGAATAAACTTTTTTTTTTAAACTAAAAACTTTTTTTTTTCTGCATGCAAGTTGCTGCCAAATCAGCAACATAGGTACTAGTCAGGTTAAATATAAGGTATATTATTACTAGGGCTGTCACGATAGATCGATGCATCGATAGTTTTTTCGACCATCGCGATGCATCGGCAAAATATTTTAAAGGGGAAATGTCCCATTGGATTGAGGCGAGTACTGTACGATACAATCAGTCCGGGGGGGAAAAGGAAGAAGCGGCGTGACCCGCATAGGAGAGCAATTTCTTATCACAATCAAATTCTGGAAAGGCTGGGACTGACTATATGAAAGACGGGAAGGGAAAAAAAAAGTCGGATCGGAGACAGGAATTGGGAAAGGAGAGGGGGGGAAGCCCAAGAATATTTTTTTTTTGTCGGTTTCAGTCTCCGGCTCGATCGCATGAGGTGCATGCTGCGGAAGTGGACTGTTATACTCCCTTCAATTCGAAACGTACATTGGTTTATCTCCTCTCTATATTCCCGTCGTTCACTTTAGTATGCAGGCTTAACTTTTTTAATTTTTAACTTGCCTTGGGGCGTTTTATCTCTACTTAAGGTAAAATCAAAGTGAATCTTTTTACATGGACGTTGCTTATTCTAGGGCTGTTTCGGCAACCGCCGGTATGGCACCATCAGCAGGTTTCCTATCTGCCGGTGCCGATGTCCAAAGACAGTGTAGAACGAAGAAAATTAGGGCGCTTGATGCATCCATCAACGAACGGATGTCATCTTCGATAGTTGGAGGCATGGTAGGTTTCATTACTCTTTGCGAAGATCACACATTCCCCTTGCACCCCCGATCACAAGCGTGAGATTATGGAAGCCGTATAGAGGTCCGCCATCCGATCGCGGCGAGAAAAAATGTGTGGGCGAGGCCGCCGAATGGGATCGCGTGTTCTCCGTGTACGTAAGAGGGCGCTGTAATATACGGACTGACTCCAATTAGATAAGTACCGGCGAGATTAGGAAGGACTAGGCTGTTCAGCAACAATAACAATGGATATATTGAATGCATACAACTCACTCGTACTGTTATATACGGACTGACTACAGGCACCAGGCAGGAGGGAAGTTGATAAGTCGAGGTCGACGGGAATAATTTACAGGTCCCTATACAATCCAGACATACAATACACACCGTTATACAAAGTCACACGATCACATCCACTCTGTGTCTCGTCCACCATCTAGTCTCGCCTCCACCCCCTTGTCCCGGTCCGGGGGAGGTCTCATGGAGTGGGAGGTGTCCGGTAGGGGGTGGCTCCTCCTCCACTCCTTGGTGAGGTTCGCCGCTAAGCCCACAGATGGAATCCTCCGGCCCCCCCCCCCCCCCCCCCCCCCCCCCCCCCCCCCCCCCCCCCNCCCCCCCCCGATGCATCGATACACTATCGATAGTTTAGGTCGATGCATCGATGTTTTGAAAACTGCTATCGTGACAGCCCTAATTATTACATGACTAGTTTCATCCTTACAGATATTTAGTTGTGTTGTGTTGGATTCCTGTGAATATTAGGAAACATCAGAGATGACCAAGTTATGGGAAAAGATGGCCTAAATGCCATGTCTACCTGGAGTAGAATTTGGATAAGGCAGCCCAGCAACAGGTGGTTGAGGCTGAGTAGGTTGACTGGACTTCGGTTTGCTGTATACAGGAGGCTCTTCTCCAAACACCACAATCATCACTTGAATCAAGCCAAAAAGATCTGACATGCTCTGGATAAGAGAAGAAAGCACATCAACTTGTACTATTCCAAGTGGAATTCCAATCCCTATTTCTTAAGTTATACTTACCAAGCACTACAAGTTATTACTAAGATTTTGGTCAATCACTATTAGTAACCAGGCTATATTCAACAGTCAGAAAGATAATGCCCAATTACACAGGCTATGCAAAAAACACAGGTGCTTCTTTATGAGCAAATTAAAGACAATTAAAGTGAAAGGCATTCTTCAGGATTGGAGCATTTATGGACCCATATGGATCCATCTCAAAAGTACAAAAGAAAAATAAGTTTTCTGGCTCAAAATCACAATTTTTGGATCAGTCCAAGGCATGAACCAATTGAAAGCTGCATCAACTCAAAACAAATGGTTGAAGAGCAAACATCCTTCCAAATGGAAAGCAATTTTCGGGCTTCTCACACCTGGTCAGGAAGTGCCAAAAGGGCCATGTTGTTCAGGTACACCTGTTTTTCTTACTTCTCCAAGATGTCTCTGAGCTTATATGGTCCCTACCATGCGATGATGTATAATCACCAAGAAGGCACAATTTACACTTGATGACATCAGTTTTCACACTGGGTACAACGTCCAAATGCTCTTGGTCAAACAACCCATCTCCATTTACAAGAATGCATCAAGTAAATGTCCTCATCTTATGCATTCCCTGTATAGAATGTTACTCCTTGCTGTGGCTATGGTTGCCCATGGATGTCAGTGCCTCAAATGGAACAACAAGTTTGCCAATAAATTTGTATTCAACCTCCAAGGAAGACCTTCCTGTTCTTGCTGCTGACTGGCCATATTGGAAAGCCTACATAGTCTACCATGTCTATTCTGACTATACCAGAGTCTCAAATGCAATATTTTTTATGTCTCCAATTCAATTCCAATTTCCAATGCAAACCCAATGCACAATCCTATTAGAAAAAATGCCCTCTTGTGAATGGTAAACATGGCAGCTTGCTCTTTATAGGGCACATGCCTACCATAAAATAATTACTTTTGTCAAAAGACAAAAATGAGAATAAGAAAAATGTTCAAACAGAATTATCAGGGCAAGACTTTTTCAGTTCCATAATGTACTGAGACAAAACACAGTGCCAAGTATTCAATGTAAAAAAAGGGACATACCGGATTCCAGTCATGGAGGAAAGGTAAATATATCTTTCCATTCAGGTCCACATGACGCGATGGCTTGATATGCATGTCAGAAGTTGGTTTCACAAAGCACATCGGCGGATTGTTAGGATGGGTGTCTAGCAGCCAAATGATGACTGGAATGTTGTATCTCACATCTACAGTGCCAAGAAACAAATGATGTAGACATTAGCCTTACCCAGGATGTAGTTGGCAAAAAATAGTCCAAACAAAAACAAGTCCTCATGCACCATAAATCAACGCGACAGGAAAAATATCCTTTCCTATTTAGTTGATTTGTAATTTTCCATCAATGAAGACATTAAATACAATTAGTATTTCATGAAGACAAGGAGACCTGGCTTCAATTGGCCTTTGACAAGACTGAAGTTTCGAATTCCCAAATAATAAAATACTGATAATATTTTTAAAACTATGTGCTAGAATAGAGATGAGAGACCAGCAGATTGTTACCTATCAATCGAAAAAAATTTTGCTATTGCTCAATTGCAAGGAGCAGAAAAGTTGGCTGAAGAATACTGGTATTGACAGCCCAGAATCATGAGTAATGTCAATAAAAGAATCTCAGTTTTCCTCATTACCTGATTCATGAAGGAAGTCACTAGAGGAAAATGGAATGAGAATGAGCCAAGAGGCTTTCCATACAGCATCTATTCTCATGAACTGTATTCAGTTTGCTACAATCCTCAGGTAGATTCTTCTGCTTGAACATGTGTATGATATGATTCTATATGCTCAATGGTAATTATGAGAACTGCTGCAGCAAATTGAATTTTGCTTTTCATATGCATCTTTAAGTATTTAAGATACTGGCTCTATGGCATCATGATGAGATAAAATTTTCTTTGCTGACTTATACAATGGATTATGATTCATCTGGCTGTGGCCAAATACACAATAAAAGGCCACAAACAAATCTTGCTTGGTTTTTGGCTCACAACAATATCCAAAAAGCAATGAAGTATGGTTCAAAGAAAGATTCAGTAGGGATTATTCTCAACATTAGACAGACCTGAGACAAAAGATCATTGAAAAAAGTAACCCAGAGAAACTTTTGGAGAAGGGTCACTTTGGAGAAAGGCATCATCATGACTTTTTTTTTTTTTTTTTTTTTTACAAAAGCCACTAAATTTGGCTACAGCGAAATATAGAGGTTGAGAGACACCTCATGTAAAAATGACTTGAGTCATATAAGTGTGTAACTAAAGAAAGGAAAAGGGACAAAATTGACTGCATGGAATGAATGCAAGCCTAATGAAGTGATTTCTTTTGTCCCTCAATTTGGATATCGTGAAATGGAGGACTCACTGTTAAAAGTCACAGGAATGACACCATCAAGGTTCAACAGCTTCATTGTTGTCCCATTGTTGAAGACTGGAAAGAAAGTTTAAAAATGAGACATGAAAATCATATCCATGCTCCAGGACTGTACTGAAACACAAGTAACTGAAGAGTTAAAATCAGTAGGTGCATCAGATGTTACATTAAGGGATTCAAGACCCTGAAGTCTGTGTTTTCAGCCCAGTCCAGCATTTTCACTTATGGATAGTCAAGATGGAACTCACCAAAATCTTCAAACTTCAACTTTAGACCTTGATAATGCTCTAGTGCTGCTTTCACATCCCGTTTCATCCTATCTGGATTCTTGTACTAAAGTGGAGAAATTAATCATAATCATAGGTTAGGTACCAAGAGGTTAGCCTGTTCGCATGTGCACCTTCCAATTCTTGAACATAGGCTATGTGGAATCTACAGGTCAAAAGTTAAAATGACGAGGCCAAAAGCATTGAATGAATCATCTAGTTTAAATGGAAAAATCTGCATGATGAAACAGGCAGGACATAAAGGAGACATACCAAATGTTTAAAGGTAAATTACTTTTAAGGTCATGGACAAAATGAACAAAAAAAGACCCATTAAGTAAAGTAAAGTAAAAAAAAGTAAAGCCATGAAGTGGGATATTGCTTTTGATAGATGTACAGATATACAAGGTCAGTTACCAGGAATTTACACTAGAAAACTGCTAGAAGTCTAATGTAAGTATTCCCACATTAGGGAAGCAAGGGTATGGGAGCTTTTTTCTACAAAGAGTGTAAAAAAGAACTGATGACAAATGATAAAAATGAAGTTCTTCTATGGCAGATGCATTACATGAATCTACAATACAGAACAGTATCTGAGGACAGAAGTCCAGTAAATCTGTATCTTTTGTTATCACTTCAACACTTTGTACTCAAGAGCAAAGGTATATTTATTATATTTTGGCTCAATCATCTAATCCAAAAGCTAAGTCACCAAAATGTGAGGAACCCTTTAGTTTTCATACACAATTACATGCACCATGAAGTTTCATACAATATCAATTGATTAGCTGATATTATTAACAGCATATGTTTGGGGATGAAAAGAAACGTATAATTGAGCAACTTTTACCACTTTAGAATCACTGTAAATACAGTCAAAATTGAGATCACTATTCCAATTTTCTTTCAAAATCTGTTCTGAAAATTTCAAATACGTATGAATTTGAAACAGTGGAAGACAGCCAAAACTCCATATCTAGGTCTTCCAAAATGCTTTGAAATTGCCACACAGCAAGAGGGCAAGTGATTTGTAAGACCACCATTGGTTCCTGGCTGGTATCACGTCCAGACAATAATGGCAAAACCAACCAGTAATTAGCAGCTGGTAAGATAGGCATTTCATGTCTTATGTCAAAGGCTTCATCCTGATGGCTTTTAGTTTGAAGACTTCTTCCCTCATATCAAGATCTCATAATTGAGGCCCATCTCTAACCTCCACTAGCAAGATACAATCATTTATTGAAATTCTTTGCATAAAGATCTATTTTAAAAAGTCATAGAATGGACACTCGATGCTTCTACCACTTGCAAGTCATAACTGAATCTAGTGGCCATTAGTAGATCTATCACTTTGTATGTAGGTTTAATTTTCACATTTTTAGGTGCAGATTTTTATTCTTAGTCAAGAAATTCAAGAAAATGTTTATGGGCATTCTGAGCCAAATTCCCACCCTATGGAATTGCGAGGAAATGGCTGTGTTGAGAAGCAGACATGAAGTGAGTACCTGACAGAACCACATGAATAAACATTGACATGTGCATAATCCCACCTTCAATGATGCTTGTTGCAGGATCGCATCAACAGGAGACAATGGAAAAGGCATTTTGTTTCTCAGCACGAAATTGGATGGATACAATTAAATCTGTCAAGGAGTGGCCAGGACCAACAAATGTTAAGGAACCTGAAAAAAAAAACGCAATTAGAACACAGCACCCTAGTATGGAGTAAGGTAACTAAATTTTCTGGAATTAAACTATGACTAACAGAATTTGCAAGGTTTCCTTTTCAAGGGCATAATGAGCCCAATCACAGTTAGCCTTTTCTTTTAAATACCATCTTCATATCACATCTGACACTTGCAAGTAGTTGTACAAAACACTTGCATGACATGCGGTAAAGTCACACGTCATTTATTGAATTTTGGACAAATTTGATTTTTGTAACAGGATAAAGAACCCCTCAACTGAGAAATTAGGTGGAAAACCACCTCTCCATATGTGGCTGTGATATTCTGACATTAACTGTAGTACTAGAAGCACAAAGGGGCACTAAAGGAAAATAAATCCTTTTGAGGAGGTTTGCTATGCTCCATGAAGAATTACCCAGTGGGCAAGGATTTCCATGCAGAAAGGGTTTCACACAGATTCTCTTTAATATACAACACAAACTACTACAAGAAAGAATGGAGTCCTGCAAAATAAAAGAACAAATATGTCCCTGAACTACAGTGAAAGTCTCAGGCTGGTGAAACTGGGAAGTGAAAATCTGTGGAATGTAAAGAAAAGCATACCAACAGCTAAGCTCAACTTCAACGCAATTTTTTTTTACGCTTGTCACGCAATTGACTGCAAACACAGCAAAGGTAAACAAAATCCGTAGGGGTTGCTCCGGTTTCAACCATTGCACACCTTTACTCTGATATCTCATGCATATGCACACTCATACAAAGTTACATCTCTGGTACTGCTTCTCCAAACTAAATTTTCAAACAAGTCCATGCCCAGGCCAGGCCAATGCAACTTGTTACTTTGAATTGAATCGTATCACACATGAAAGAGCAGGTCTTGGGCCATTACAAAACATTACCAGATTTTGCTATAGGTCAGTATAATCTGATATAACTATGTGAATGTTTCCTGTTTAACTGAGAATGCTCACACTGCTCCAAAGTCAAAGTATCAAGCCCCTAGGTGAATCCGTAATTCATGGAATCACTTAGGGGCTCAATACTTTGACTAACGTTTTCATTAGCTCTTTTGGATTTTCACTAAATCCAAGCACATTCTAACCTCAGAGAACTAGCGATAAACACATATCTGGGGAGCCGCATTCCTTCTATGTTGGACCAAAAGTAAGAAATAATCGTGGCCAAAGGCAGCGACCCTTTTCTAACCCAACTGACCCACCATCCTCCAAAATAGGTTGACTTTCTCACTCTTTGGCCTTTGACACTGAACTGATAGGGAAATCCTTGGGCTCTAGGAAATGCGCCGATGCAAAGACTAGGCCCTTCTTACACAACACTCCACTTCTCCACTTGAGCCATGTGCGTGCGAGCTGTTTTCTATGGTAACATGGTGCTCTGTGCATACTACGATTGACCAATATTGCAACATCTTAATATCATTCTTGCTCCCTCTATACCTGCTATTTCATAAATTTGGTAGCGATTCACTCCAATACATGACCATAGCAATCAGATGAAGCAGAAATTGTATTTAAAAAATTAAGTTCCGTTGGCCTGGGATATTGCACCTTAGCCTGCTTTTCCATCCCTCTACAAGGGATGTGGCACTATGAAGCTATTATTGAAACAAACATGGTGACATCTAGCAAACAAGACTTAATGGAAGATTTTCATCATAAATACTATTTCTGAAACAAAAACCCAACCCCTAAAAGACCTGATTCAAGGTCCTGGCAGGATCTAGTGTATGTAGCACATACACAAACAAAATCCTAATAACCACATTCTGAGACCAAAATATGACTCTTACATATGACATGCTCTTTATGCACAGTTAAAGCGGTCAATATTGAGGGCAAGTTGAAAGTTAGGAATAAGTTGTCACCAACACCCTAAATATATTCTACTGGATTTCAATCTGGGGGCATTTGAGTCACCTGTCAAAGGTGTCAAACTGAACCAGGTAACCTGTACTTTATAGCACAGCCTATTATTCCTTTCCTGCTGTTGCCCTTTGCCCAACTAAGCTGAGAGGCCAGTGATGGAACAAGAAGTACAGTCTGCTGTCCTTTAATTTTCTTCTTTCTCCTTTTTCTTCTAGCAGGCCAGAAAGAAATTTTACATCAAGAAATCCAAACATTTAACTTGACAACCAACCTATCTTTCCTAACCAGTTAATGAAGTCATCTACATCCAGCCTTTCTGTCTTCAACAAAATCTCTCTCTTTTTCATGATTCAGCCCTCTTATCTCCCCCTCTCTGCTTATGGTTTATCTTAGAGCATCACAAAACAAAAGGCAGCAACATTACATTCTGAACAGAGGAAAGAATCTACACCAAAGGGATAAAAGGGTACTGCCTCTGACCTCATGAATAAAATTGTTGCTAACAGTGACAAAAGAAATCAATGAATGCTGTTAGATTTGCTAGTGAAGGATTTCCTTTTTGAACTGGGGAAATAAGGAAAAAGAAATATAAAAAGGGAGATGTTGAGGGAGAACAGATAGGCAGGAAATATATAAGAAAAAAAAAACCATGGGAGATAAGATGTGGAGATTGTGGAAAGAACTTTTATCCTCCCCTATTCCTGAAAGAGAAGTTTCCTCCTCATTGGGAATTATTCCTAAAATGATGGTTAATAGCCAGGTAACCTAATAGTTCCAATTGGTTCCCAAATGAAGTAATCAGAAATTGGAAACTTCTCATGCAACACTTTCGTGGAAAATCATCATTGGCACATTTGCACACTATTTTTACTATACCGATTCTAAAGGAAATTATACATAGTTGCACAGTCACTGTATCATTCATTGAATTAGGACTGAATGATGAAGAGCGGCAAATTTCAACTTAATATACTGGCTAAGAATAGTACTGAGGGATATAAGAAATGGAACTCCCAATGATGTGATGACTTCAGCACCTTTCCTCATTGTCTTTCAGACACAGGCTGAAATCTTAGTAGCTTACTCTGAAGTCCAAGGTCTCTTCATTCATTGATGTTTCACAGAAAAAAAAAATTTGCATTGCCTTGAGGGTCTAGTTCTCAGGCATCTACCTTCAAGGCAGCCTTGGACACTGCTGAATAGGACTTATAACAGTATGAATGCTTCACAAGGATCCCAAAGCAAAGCTTATGCCTTTGACTTTCAATTTTATGAGACATATTCTCAGCAATGAAGGCAATATGGCAGGAGCATTTTGAGGATTCTGGTGTTATATTGTGCTTATGAATTTGCTGTTCCCATCTCAGGAGTTTCACTTCTTCCTGTGGAAGGGGATGGGACTCTAAGTGCTACATACAGCTACACTATGCAATGAAGCAGGATGAAGGGAGTGCTCAGAATTGATGGCAACAAAGGAGTTCTTTCAGCTTGGAATTCAATGAAAGTCAAAAGGTTTCAGATTGGATAAGTATGTAAGATATTCAATGACCTCTCAGCCCATAAATGGAAGGAGTGCATTCACAGTAAGTATGAAATGATATCATGTGCTTTCATGAAGAATGATGGTGCTCTAAGCATGGCATCCTGGGTGATGTCAAATGGCCAGACCATGTTTCTTGGGCAGGATTCCCATTCAGGAAACTGCATTCTAACATTTAGAAGCATCATCCAAAATTCAGGGTACCAACATACAATGAAATCATGATGCCATTTCACAAATTCTTTGTGTATGCTCCTTGTAGGATAAGGGTAGGAGTTCATTCAACATCCCCCATACTCAATCTGACACTTGTGTGTGAGACCCAATTCCACAGCTGAAAAAATCCTCCCTTGGCCATTGATTCTGGGCATTCAACAATCTCAGCAAATCAGTGGTGGTGGAAGACACCAATCAATTTCCTCATGCCTCATGGCATAGAAGTTGCCACACTCAAGGAACTGTCACAAATTTCTTGGAAGAATGCTTTGGAGTTAGCATGTATGTAAATATCCATGTACAATGCAATTGGTACATTAAAATTTAGTATTAATTACTACTGCATATCAACTAAGCTGTCATATAGACATGTATGGCTTTGTGCATGGATAAGGTATGATGTGGCACAAATATATGGTGCAAATGTATAAGCCAATATAAAAAATACTCAAGGATCATATATTTCACATCAGGATTGCTATTGCTGGTCATATATGCTAAGACTTATACTGAACCAGTTACATATTTAGTTGTTTTATATATCATCATATGTAAAACTTTTTTGAGGGCAGTTGGAGACTAGAGATGAACTGCAACTGATCTAGTTTCAGTTCATCTTCAGTCAATGAGAGTTCTCTAATCTGGGGATAAACTATATTTACTTGAAGATAAGCTAAAACTAAGGTTAAACTACATCCGAAAGTTCTTAAAATTATAATGTCCTCCATAAACTAACATTGGCATCCAACACTAGACATGGATGCGCCTTCCCTAAGCACCAGAACAGTTAATTTAATTCACCCTAATGTCATGATAAGGATGTCAGTGAGAGGCACGAGGGAATGTCCTGGGTTCGGTGGTGTAATGGAAGCACACCTGACCGGTAATCAGGAGGCCCGGGTTCAATTCCCAGCCGTCCCCTGGCATTCTTTCGTCCTCTCCTCCATCCAATCTTCCCTCCTGGCCATTTGCATGACACTAATATGCCTAAAGGTTCTGTTTGGAAACACCAATTTTAAGAATTGCTTTAACTTTGAATATAAGCATTTCTTGAATAATGGCTGTCAGCTTCACTAAAAGAGCAGGAGCCTTAAGGTTTTTTATATTTTGAGAAATTCCATAAATTCTCTTTCTAATAATTTTTTTAAAGGCATTTATGAGTTAGAATAAGGAAAGTTGCAGACAAATGTCAAGAAAATACAATCGGAAATAGGAATTTGATTGCAGAACTGATGAAGTTGCACAATTTTATTTAATCCTTCAGATAATGGTCTGACCATTTCTTATTATCCTTTTGTTTAAGTTTCAAAGAATAGAATTTGTCATCTTATTTTAGTTTCAGTTTAGAGTTAGTTTTAGTTGTACTTAGCTGGTGAGAAGACTGAGACTGAAATTAAACTGGATGATGTGCAATCACAGAATGTCCAAGTCCAGACACTAGCCTATAACCCAAGGCCTACTGTGACTTCATGTAAATCAAGTTGATTTATAGTTTCCATTTGAGATTTAAAGTACAGTAAACAGGAATGCTTTAATCTGAAGGTAAACCATAGTTTAAGAAGAGTTCCTGGAGTCCCCAGTAATTGGAGATGAACTGAATTTAAACTGGATTTAAATTGAAAAACTAAAGTGGTAACACATGAAACCTTTCCAGTTCATGACCTCCTTCAGCTTATTCTTATGGTTTTCCATATGAAGACCTGAAGGTACTGTTCTTTCAACTCTTAATTCCAGGTTAGTTTATTTTTTAGTTAACTGGAGATAAACTGAATCTGGTTCTAAACTGACTGAGACAATAAAAAGCTAATTGGAAGGCTAGATGAGCTGAAAAGCCAGTTAGCTAGACTCTTCAGCTCTTCACTCACTAGAGCGAACGAGACATATCATCGCACGATGTGACAGGGACTAACACTGCCTGAGTTTTGGTAGGAGAGAATGCAAAAGCCCTGGCTAGGATCAAGCCACATTGAGTCGGTGGCTAATGTGAGTCTTTTCGTCAGAGATGGTCAACTTAGGCCTAACAAAGCCAAAACTCTCATCAATAAACATTGGTCTGTTCAGCAGTTAGTCGTCTCGCCAAACGGGCTCCACAGTGAACAGGAAATCCTACTCGCACTCAGCCACTATACAGTAATGACAACTTTCGACATCTCTCTTGAGCATGCTGGTAGCAGACGACGGATGAATCAGAAGCACGCTCTATGGTCATAGTCCTCCGCGTAGGGACGATTGCGACGGATGCATGCACAGTACTCTCTGACAGGCTGGGAAGGTAAAGTTTATCTTCAAAAGTAACTCGTTGCAGTTACAATTTACATTCGGAAAAGCGTGACTTGTTTTTTCCTCGTTACTTCTTTCTACAAAAAAAATAAATGAACTCAACTACTGCGATATATGTCCAGCCTTCTCAGGAGACACCATGATGCCCTTTACGTTCCAGTGGCACGGGCTCGTAATGACATCGCGTGAAAAGCCAGGGTCTACGTCGGAATGTCGAATGAGGAAACGCAGAAGGGTAGTAATGTCGAAGAGCAAGAATGTAGATGTCATGAAATATCGCTTGTGCTTAGTGTCGAATGTAATGGTACTAGAAATCTAAATCAACGACGAAGAGAAAATGTCGACTCATGTCGAATGTCGAAAGATGTGATTTCTCACATTTTCTCGATAGGAGTGTGCAAACATGACTTACTTGAACGATATCTCCTCGAAAGGGGCGATGAAAGAACTGGTGGAGCGATTCGAACTTCACTGTGTATATAACTGAATAGTCATGAGGTCAATTTCACCTTCTGCCTGGTCTGTTTCATGTCCCTCATGACACCTTGTCTAGCAGCTTGATGATGTCCTTGCAGATAATTTAACCTTATAATGCAACCGTGGGTCTCTCAATGAAGCCATTCCATGGGCAGAAGTCGAAGAGGGAGAGGTCGGCCTTGTCAGAGAGCTATATTCCCACCCTCATTCTGGAATGTTCGAGACAGGGTGATTCCTGGCGAAAGGCGAACAAACAATGCCATAGAGGGGTGGCATATACGAGTTTCTAGTATCGTTTCGAAAGCCCATCTTAATGTCTTCCTCATGATCCAAGAACTCCAGAAGACTAGGTGCGGGCAAGGTAATATGAAGGCAGGAATTCATGACGCGTGTGACCCCACACAGCACAGGGATATCCCAAAGATATCCCAGAGATATCCCCATGGGACAAGTGCGATGTCCCAGAGACAAGGAGTAGGGACATCTTAGGGATATCAAAATGTCTGGGCCCAATGACATCCCAAGGATGTCC
>CAJPEV010001565.1:0-10440 GCA_905338385.1 Darwinula stevensoni
AAGGAGGATACATTGTTTTGCAAATAAAAGACTCAGTTTACTTTTTTCCGCCATTTCGTTATCATCAGTCATGAAATACTTGATGGTATCTTTCTTGTGCATGGACGCAGTCTTCTGCTTGGAGGACAAATCGAGAATGGGGAAAAGAGTCTCTCGAGGGCTCCACTGGGATGAAGCAAGATCGGGAAATTCTCTTCAAGCACTCGCGAGGTTTCAGCGACGGATGTCCCGTCCACAAGGCAACCTGTTCGCGCAATGCACCAATTGTGTGGTGCACGACGTTCTTGAAGAAGGAAAAACCTGTCCTCTGCCAACTCTGAAGTGAGAAAGTCTCAGTCAGGCGTAATATTGTGCCCATGGACACTTGTATCTACTGCTTAGAACCCAACAAGTAACAAATATGGAAGGACATTGTTCGCCTTCAAGGTTCCCGAATGTTCCGAATTTTTTAAGGGGGAGAGGATACTGTAGACGACTGAATAGAATGACAATGACATTTTCAAGGCTTTTAATTTTTTCATGGAAGGGTTGTGACAATGAAGATTTGGAAACTAAGCAATATATTTATTACTGCATTCTTTTTATTTAAATAACTATTTAAGGCGCCCAATAAGGCCATTTCTCTAATCTCTCTAATACAGCATGCACTCTATTTGATGATTTCTTGAAAATTTTACTGAGACAAGAGCTGAAAACCAGGGGGGTTGTGACATGATGCGTTCTGTCAAATGAGATATGTCAATATCAGTTACCGATGCAAATGAATCTTCTGGGACTTCATGAAGATGATTGGATTTTCATGAGTAACATGAGTCACTAAAATTTCCATGTTGATGTCACCACTTTGTCTTTCTTTCAGAAGCAAATGCTGCTGGTTCTTCAATGACAGTGACAATTTTTTAAATAATAAGAAAACATTCATCTCCAAGAGATCGCAATATATTTATTTGCATTGATTCTTGAGGATAAGACCACTTCTTTGACAGGACGCATCACTTTTTCAGCTCATGCTAAAGCACATCTTCATAAAAGTATTAGAAACAGTTTATGTGCCTCCAAGAATGTGCTTCTGGTAAACTTAGAGTTTACAATATATTCTTTATATCATAAAGGATGCACGTCGGAATACAACGTTAGAGACGTGCCGCATTTCCACGCATCATTCGCAGGCACGAAGCTCTCACCGTTGTCACTTTCCAAGATATATCCGAAAGTGAGATAAACAATTAATATTTGATGAAATAGGAGGAAGCGAATCGGAGCAAGAAGAGGAAACGAAGGAAGAAATGGAGCAATGACAGGAGTGCGACTTGAAGGAGCGTATGGGGAAGCTTATACTGGAGAATTGAGAGATCTTCTTGAGAAGAATGCAGTGGAAGGAAATACTGGAGTCACAAGTGGAGCTGACGAATCAGGTGCAAAAGCAGTAGCTGAAATAAATGATTTGGAAGGAGTTGGCCTTGCAGATGAGGGTGCAGCTGGAAGACAAACCCTGAGAAAAGCTGTGTATCGGTCTGCTGTAGAAGCCGGAATGAGAGCTGCCCAAAGAGCCTCAGGAGTAGCCAGGGAAGATGATATGGGTGGAGCCACAGCTTCAGGACATTCAGACGGAGTTGAAGAAGCATTTCTTGGAGAAACTGCTTACAGATTTGGAGGAGAAGGGCTAGATAGAGGTGAAGGAGAAGTGAAGGCAAGAATGATCAGAGACACCACAGGAGGAATGAAAGGAGCCACCACAGGAGGAATGAAAGGAGCCACCACAGGAGGAATGAAAGGAGCCACCACAGGAGGAATGAAAGGAGCAACCACAGGAGGAATGAAAGGAGCCACCACAGGAGGAATGAAAGGAGCCACCACAGGAAAACCGTCAGGAGGAAGCATGAAGGGAGCCACGGGAGGAACTGCAAAACCAATGGGAGGCACCACAAAACCAACGGGAAGCACCACAAAACCAACGGGAGGCACCACAGGAAAACCGTCCGTAGGAAGCGTGAAAGGAGACCCGGTAGGCCCCACAGGACGATCGACAGTAGGAACCACCCAAACAGCTTCAGGAGGAACCACAGTAAGACCGATAGGGAAAACAGAAAGGCCAAAGGATTTTCACGATGAATTGATGTTTGAGTTTTGGTCTGCCGTGCTGAAGATGAAGCGAATGATTGCAAAATTATTTCAAGTGGCAGAAATGAAATTTCCAATGTTATTGCCGGAAGATCTTCAAGAATCATTCGAGAATGAATTTTTCGCAGCAATCATGGAGAATTTTGATGAAGACAATCCTTTGTTGGCATACTACTAGGGAAGACTAAGTTGCATATTTGGAGCAGCAAGTGGAGGGACAATTGGAGAGGTTTAAGAACGAGCACCATTAGTCTGCTTCTTGTGCATCTTCTTCACCTTTGCGTCAAATCTACTGCAACATGTGTTCATGGTTGTTTGAAAGGGGTTTCTTCTTCGAAATAATTTTGAACCAGGTTCTCCATGGATATTTTTTTGCAGCCTGCATTATCTTTTCTCTTTCCCTTCGTCTTCTTCATCAATTAGCGTATTCATTATTCATTTTCATTATTTTTGAAGGATGTGTCTTCTTAGGTACCTTTTTGGCAATATTCCAGGCAATACTTTCACCTCACAATGGGCAAACGTGGAATCAAAACAAATCCCTTTAACCAGAAAATTTTCAAAACCCATTCCTTGGTGTGTGAAATTAATGGGTACATTTTGCTCTTGCTCTTCTACCTTGTCAGGTATTGTTAATGTCTCTCCTGGGAAAAGCATTTTCACTCGCTATTCAAATCTTTCTTGTTAGGAGCGGAGAGATTCACCTTCGTATTTATCCCTGATATGTACACACCCGTATGTGTTGCTCATATACGTTCTTTGGGATTGAATGAAATGTGTGGTATGCGTAAAATAAGCCATTTGAGCCTTGAAGTTGCTCTCATCTACTCAAGTGAATGGCATACATTTTGCACAGAATTTTCAGGTTTCTTGAGCTGCATAGAAAATTACACAAAAATTACACTTGAAAACACGGTTTTTTTTTTTGGCAAAGTTTGTGGTTTTTTGCACTTTCCAAGGCATCACATCACCTCATGTGGAATTTTTTTTTTGTTTGGGGGTGCAATAGGACGCATATCGTTAGATCTTTTCCCACTGATTCCATAAACATGTATATGATAATAGGGTTTTATGAACATTTGGACGTATTGTAAATTTCTAAATATGCCAAAAATTGGCAATTTTCATGTAGTTTCATTTCATTCAGTATCGCCTCAAGGAATAAAGAATATGAAATGAATTCAAAAGGCTAACCTTTTAAAGAACAATTGTGTTTGCTGAGTCCGTTTAGGTCGAAAAGTTTACGACCCACATAAGCATGATGAGATGAAATTTCATAATATTTAACAAATTCTTGTGCCGTAACGGCTTCATCCCCGTAATCAAAGTTTTGCGTTCTTACTTTGGTCTATGAGGGGTGCCACATATAAAATTTTCGGCAATATCGGAGGAGTTCATGCTCTGGCCTCTGCCTGATTTGAGATGGAATGACCCTGAAATTAAAATTGTGTCCCTTTCGATCCAATATAGTTCCCTGAAAATGCACTATGACGTAAGTGTCTCTTGGGGGTTTAATAAAATATGGGAAACGGATAAGATATCTCTTCGTTGTCCATGATTTCTTCAGATGATAAATTTTTCCCTCAAACTTTCTTCTGAAAGCCATTATTTTTTGCAGAACAAATACATTTTTTTTACTATGGGAATATAAAATAATGAAAATATTTGGGAAATTATCTCGCAGTATGTAATGAAAATGCAATATTATTTATTGATTATCAAGTATGCAGGGTGGGTCAAAAAATAAATGAAGCCATCATTTTTGGCGAGTCATCAATCTCTTTGTAGGCTGCCGATTCTGGTTTATTTTGGTTGTCTTACAGGGTGACACAACTGCAGTTTGAACCTAAAAAATCAGCCATCTGGCTTCAAAATGAAGAGACTTAATTTTTTTATGACCAACGACAAAATGTGCTGTCGAAATATCGAAATAAGCTAATGGCTGAGATGAAAGGGACGTCCGAATTCATTGACCCTGCATGATGTAACAAAGGAAGATTTGCAAACACTACCCAATGATTCATTGACCGAGCGAAGATTTTCCGTGGACATTTCGATTTATATTGGCTCTGTCTAATCCACTTACGTACGCTTAGGCCGAAGCCATCTTCATATGCTTACGTCAACGAAGCGGGAAGGAATAGTTACAGGCTTCATTTACGAAATGACGAATTTCTTCATGGATAAATATATATAACCTTTAGAAGAGTTTGAAAAAGAGAATTTCCGTAGAGTCATTGTGCTCGATAATGGCAACGACTGCTTAAAAGACAAAGTTTATTGCCTGCTCTAAGGTAATTCCTGTATTGGTGATATTTTTCCAGTACAAATACTCGGACGAACTTTACATCAAGGGTGTCCCATACGAACGCAACCAAGCAGTGCTCTCGACCATCTCGGATTCAGGAATAAAAAATCCAGGCGATTGCAGGGAATATAACGTTCCAGTGAAAAATAGGAGGCGACTTCTTCAGATCTGCGGTTTGCGAGACATCACCCCCGATCTTTTGGGGGAAAGCAGAAAACTCCCATGGATGACTAAATTTCCATCCCAGAAACCTTTCATCATAACAGGACGAGCACTATCTTCCACCGAAAGTATTTTATAAGCTCAACGAGCGAATCCATCCAGCATTGAAGAATTAATGAGATTTCAACATCACATTTGAGTTTGAAAATGTAAAATTTAGGCAATTTAACATCTCTATGTGACGATGGAGAGGACAAATTTCTCATTACTGTTTATTTTACTCCTCTTTGAGGTGCATCAATAAAGCAAATTACTCATTTCCATTTTTTTGGCTGCACTGAGAAAATTTCACATCAAATTTGGAATTTTCTGATTTTTTGTCATCTTTTCTCGTGTGCTTTTCAATGTGACCGAGCGCATATGAAATCAAGAATGGTGCATTAGAAAGAAGAGTTTAACAGGTCTTTCCAAGAATGAATTTTTTTTGTCATTTTCGTGATGAAAGAGAATTTGTCAAAACTTGCATACTCCACTAATTCTCATTTTCTTCAATTGGCTGAATATGGTCGGGTGATATATCACTGGAAAGGTCTTTAGGAGCCCTATATGGTTCTTTCAGTTAATTGCTGCTATATGCAAGTGAATTCCTCATCATGAGAATGAAAAGGTTGCTCAACTTCGACGTCCGTAACCATTAGCAAGCGAAATGCGTAATGCAAGGAAAATCAGCGTTCTGACAAGTTCAGCGAGAAGCATCGCATATGGCTCTAAAGACTGAAAATGTTTTTTTAGCGATTCATCACCCGATATTATTCTGCCACTTGAAGAAAGATTGCATTTTTAGAACCTCCGAGCTTTTTATAGATGCTTTTGGGGTGAAAATTGCCGAAAAGGCGACATTTTCAAACTCAATTGTCATGCTGAAATCTCCTTCAAACCGTAGTAATACATGGAGTGAATTGCTTATCTATTAAATAGCTTTGATGGACGTGATTGCTTGCCTCCATACGATGAATCGTTTCTGAGGTTGGAATTTGTCAATTGGGTTTTGCAATTTCCCACAGATTTTGGGGCTTCAGTATATCACGCTTACCACGGATCCGATGAAAGGTTTTCTTTTACTTGAATTTCAGATCGACTGTAACCGCTTGGAGTTTTTTATTATTATCCCAAAATGCGGGATGATCGAGAGTCATTTTATATTATACTGGTTGAGGGGCAAATACCGTTGTTGCAAGACTCGATTGACCAAATAATGCGATGATTCCCTTCTTCGTTTCCCACCCTTGGAATTTTGGAGAATCAGGGCTGCGATGTGGCTTGGGGTGTTTGTGCCTGCACCTCATCGATGCTCCATACTGATGTAAATTAACCGAATCACCTATGAGGGAGTGGTCGCATGGAAGTGAGTAGTGGCGTGCGCGTGCACGCCGCTCAATTCATGGGGATAGAGTTCGCCCAAAGAATGACTCAGTCAACTGGATGCTAGACTGTCAGATAATTCCGCCAGTTCTTTTGGATTTTCCCCATAAATCCAAACTAACCTCATAGAAGGCAGGATGAATCCAGATCAAGTAAACAGCATTCGTTCAATGTCAACTTATATGGGGAATGATGAGTCAGTTGGGCTAGAAAATATCCGCGAGCGAAGGCCGCGACCCTTTTTTAGTCCAAGTGAACTATCATTTCCGAAAATCGGTTGACTTTCTCGCTTTTTGGCCGTTGGCCGAACTAACCATGCCTGCGCGATGAAGGGCCTCACCGCAACAACGAATACAAGACCAAAACCAAGACCATTAGGAAACCTAGCTGGAGTACGGTGCGCATGCCTGGGAATGTCTTCGCACAATTAGCAGACGTAATTACCTGAGTGGGGCGCTTAGGTCATTGCCTCTGCTCCAGAATCACCATTATCAACACATTAGTACAGTATTACACTCTCTTACCTCAACTCTTTCAGTCGAAAGATACATCACTGTATGTTCATGTGAAATATCTATTGCAACATTCGGCTGGTTGTGTTCTTCGAAAGTCATCCAAACCTGGAATTATTGATGTTGTCTGTCCGACGGAGGCATGCACGTGTCGGCTTTTACGAACTCGACACGATTTGCCAGATTCGAATTGTGGTCCTACCCGACCCAAAGCTCGATCACAGGACCGAGCCTTGCCAACCACAACGGGGCGTGTGGAACCGATCGGGTCGATCCACAGCCCGCTTGGGTTGCGAAGCTTCAGAACCCGCGCTCTCTTGGTTTTGTTCTTTTTCGAAGGGGCTCTGCTGGTTCTGCTGACGCTTCCGGATATCCCATGACGTCATATTCGTGTTGTCCTGTTTTGTGCTCTCGTAAGTGTCTATGTTACGCCAGCATCTGTGAGCAGCTAGAGAAAAAGACCCTCTGAGAGCATATTCGCCTGCACCCAGCAATAATTTTGACTGGTGCAGGCGAGTATGCTATAATTTTGATTGCCAACCGAGCTGTTCGCCCGATCCGCGGTCGGGTCAGTTCAATAGAGTTGATTTACATCCCGCGCAAGGCTCAAAATCATACTTAATCCAATGGCCGGATGTTTGAAATTTCAACTACCAACTGAATGCTACGATTTGGAACTCGCTAGGAATGTGCATGCAACCAGTTGGGGGAAGGGGGGGGGGGGTTCCCAGATGACGTAACGCATCCCCTATAGATGAGAGTCATTTTAAGTGTTGTGTTCTTTCAGGATCTTACGAGTCTCAAAATGAAGTCAAGATACTCATTATGACTCCTGCACAATAACAACACAGTTTTATTTATTTAAATACAATGATAGTGTCCCACGAAATTCGTCTATTGAAGCTGACAACATTTTTATCTGGTACTTTTTCGCTTTTTATTATAAAACTCTCATTTCTGGTTTGCAGAGGATTGGGATTAGTCAATCCCAATGAGAGGAAAAGTCACTCGCTTCAATTCAGCTATTGGTTTTCTTGATAATAATTATTTGCAATGGCAATCTTCATTGTTCTTTTCCAAAATGATCATGATAGAGTAATTAATTATTTTTGGGTGGAGTCAGGGTTGTTTGAGTAGAAATAGGTGTGACATGGAGCAGTCCGATAGAATATCCTGTATTTTATGTTGTACTGGTCGCACACCCATACCGCAATCAGGTGGCCAGAGTTCGTTTCCAGACTCTTCCCTGGTATTCCCTGACGAGGTACGGCTGGAGGGCACGGCGCAAGCCTGCTTTCCAACTCTTCTAACTACAAAGATTGGCTCAGAAGATTCATATTAATGAAAATACTTTCGATCAAGTAACTTATTTCATAATTGTCTCATTTCGAAAAGAAGACTGATGGAATTTGAGACATTGCCTAATACCGAAAATGCTGTTAGGCCAAGAATGATAGTAACCATCGGCCAAGTGTGCCCTTTGTCCAAAAGTGACACTTTGTCATCAACATCAACTGCCTGATTCCTGGATTTACAGCAATTCTGGCGTCATTGGCAGCATGCGTCTCAGCTCTCCCTAAAAGTGCATCATTTCGACGTGTTTTATTCGGCACACCAGAGGACAACTGCAAAATCACGAAATATGCATTGCCAAATCTCCGGTCCGTTACCTAAATGTTGCTAGTCGTGAAAAATATTGAAGTGGATCACTCTTCCATGATTCTTCGGATGCTTCTAATTGGAATTTTGTTTCTTCTTTTTAAAATAAAATGAGAAAACTCCCCCCCCCCTTAGGAAAAAAATTCAAGTAATTCTACGGCTCATACTAAGCATAATTTTGGCTTTTGGAAAAGGCGACACGACTCCTTCGATAAAATCCTATTGCCGAAAAATTTGAATAATTGGAATTCGTCAATTGGGACATTTTGTTTTCCGAATTTAAAAAAGAGGATTGAGCAACCCACTGACATTGAAAGGTATCCGCATCTTTCTCTCGCATACGCATAAAGCAATAAGGAGCGACCGCAGTCCGAGTATTAATCATTTCTGAGGTAAAGCATGGCACAGTTGTTTCGTTTATACTGCCTTTCTTCTCCTGCGCAGAGAACATTTTTGCTGTTTGAGAGCAACTCGTCTTGAGATTGAAATGACTATCTCATGAGTGGCCTCCTTCAGTGCTTGCTTGACAAGTACTTAGGAAGGTCCCGAGACTGCGACGTTTCAACACCGGCTGATAAGTGCACGAAACTCTTAAATAATATACAGTATGTCCTTCAAACAGCGGGGGACAAAGAGATAGTGTGCTTTTAGGCCACCGTTCTCCCTTATCTGTATCGTGGATTGTCTATCGTGAACTGCAACCCCTCGGCCAAGTATTACATCTGTTTCTTCTCATGGGATCGAATGGTTCCGAGGGAAACGAGTCACATGTTTTGACCTGTGGGTTCCTTCCCTTTCATCCCAGGGATTATTTCCTACTCAAAATTTAGTATGAGTTTGTGGGTTTGGCTGGGTTTGTGCGAGCATCATTCCACTTATCGATATTTTTCAGGATAGAAAATCCGCTCCTTTGAAACGGGCTGCTTTAGAAAACTTAAATTAGATAAATAAATAGTCACAGCCACTTTGATTCTAGGGAATTTCCTAATTTTTAGGCACATTCCCATGGGGAAAATGTTTCTCAGGTTTTCATTGATACATTTTCTCCTCAACGATTCGAACAAATCTATAATCCTAATGCTTGCCACTTGGGCAGCTGTTTAGGGGTAAGATCATGAATTTTTTTTAGAATTCATTCCCATGGGCGAAATGGTTAAGGTGACGTTTTTCCAGAATGGATTTTTCTCCAGCAGAATGCCCAAATGGGAAAAACGCCGGATTTTAAAATGCAAGTAGCCCTCTAGTTGCTTCTGGAGAAGTGAAATAAAAAACAGGAATAATTATTGAATCAAAATCTCAGGAGATAATACGATTTTTGATCCATTCTTCGGGGCGACATTTTTTGGGATTTTGTCGCTCGACTGATAGTGGTAGGAAAAGTAATGGTCACATTTAGTAATAATTTAATTCCAGGAGTGTTTACTATATTTAGGGCATGTCACCCTGCAGACCCTTTCTTGGGAGTGTAGGGTTTTACCGAAAAGCTCCCCTTTAAAAGACACGGTTTTATAATAGTCTTAACATAGGTACAGGATGAGGCGAAAAGAAATGTGTGGGGGTATAAGGCGGAAATCTTGGAATCCATCTAAATGTCATGTTGCTACTCGTTATTTGACAGAGACGGTGCATAATCTGAGATACCTTGACGTTATGATGGAAAAATTCTCAACATCCATGGTGATCAGCGTGATTCAAAAGTAGCGTTGCAACTTCCGTGACTTATGACTCCCTGTGCCTTCTCAGCGCATCACATTGAAATCACATTGAAAAAAAGGTATAAGCTTCAAGTTTTTTGTAATACCCTCTATTGTTCCAAGGTTCACCAGTGACGGCGCTGTTGTTGTGGAAACCAAAATGGCTACCATTGCCATCGAAGGTGCTAGAACTGAAGGAAAGGAAAACTGCGGCCGCTGGGAGTTACACTAGACATGCTGCAACATGCATGGAATGAGATTAAGTATTGCTGGGATATTTGTCGCTTCACTTCTGGTAGTCAAATTGATTTGTGGTAATTGCAGGTGATAAAAACATGAAGTTAAGAACTTTATTTCAATACCACTTTCGTTGCATTGTGTGGAAGGCGGATGAAGCTATGAGCCATAGAAGTTGTAAAACCACTTTTGAATCACGCTGTATTTATACAGAAATTGTGAGTGCCTTAACACCACGTTCCAATTAATCCATCTGTATATTTGTACGAGCGAGTCTGTTTGCCATTCGGGCAAACAAACCCGCTATAGTCGCGCCTTCGGCGCT
>CAJPEV010001565.1:10645-63032 GCA_905338385.1 Darwinula stevensoni
CCCCCCCCCTTAGGAAAAAAATTCAAGTAATTCTACGGCTCATACTAAGCATAATTTTGGCTTTTGGAAAAGGCGACACGACTCCTTCGACAAAATCCTATTGCCGAAAAATTTGAATAATTGGAATTCGTCAATTGGGACATTTTGTTTTCCGAATTTAAAAAAGAGGATTGAGCAACCCACTGACATTGAAAGGTATCCGCATCTTTCTCTCGCATACGCATAAAGCAATAAGGAGCGACCGCAGTCCGAGTATTAATCATTTCTGAGGTAAAGCATGGCACAGTTGTTTCGTTTATACTGCCTTTCTTCTCCTGCGCAGAGAACATTTTTGCTGTTTGAGAGCAACTCGTCTTGAGATTGAAATGACTATCTCATGAGTGGCCTCCTTCAGTGCTTGCTTGACAAGTACTTAGGAAGGTCCCGAGACTGCGACGTTTCAACACCGGCTGATAAGTGCACGAAACTCTTAAATAATATACAGTATGTCCTTCAAACAGCGGGGGACAAAGAGATAGTGTGCTTTTAGGCCACCGTTCTCCCTTATCTGTATCGTGGATTGTCTATCGTGAACTGCAACCCCTCGACCAAGTATTACATCTGTTTCTTCTCATGGGATCGAATGGTTCCGAGGGAAACGAGTCACTTGTTTTGACCTGTGGGTTCCTTCCCTTTCATCCCAGGGATTATTTCCTAATCAAAATTTAGTATGAGTTTGTGGGTTTGGCAGGATTTGTGCGAGCATCATTCCACTTATCGATATTTTTCAGGATAGAAAATCCGCTCCTTTGAAACGGGCTGCTTTAGAAAACTTAAATTAGATAAATAAATAGTCAAAGGCCACTTTGATTCTAGGGAATTTCCTAATTTTTAGGCACATTCCCATGGGGAAAATGTTTCTCAGGTTTTCATTGATACATTTTCTCCTCAACGATTCGAACCAATCTATAATCCAAATGCTTGCCACTTGGGCAGCTGTTCAGGGGTAAGACCATGAATTTTTTTTAGAATTCATTCCCATGGGCGAAATGGTTAAGGTGACGTTTTTCCAGAATGGATTTTTCTCCAGCAGAATGCCCAAATGGGGAAAACGCCGGATTTTAAAATGCAAGTAGCCCTCTAGTTGCTTCTGGAGAAGTGAAATACAAAACAGGAATAATTATTGGAATCACAATCTCAGGAGATAATAAGATTTTTGATGAATTCTTCGGGGCGACATGTTTTGGGATTTTGTCGCTCGACTGATAGTGGTAGGAAAAGTATTGGTCACATTTAGTAATAATTTAATTCCAGGAGTGTTTACTATATTTAGGGCATGTCACCCTGCAGACCCTTTCTTGGGGGTGTAGGGTTTTCCCGAAAAGCTCCCCTTTAAAAGACACGGTTTTATAATTGTCTTAACATAGGTACAGGATGAGGCGAAAAGAAATGTGTGGGGGTATAAGGCGGAAATCTAGGAATCCATCTAAATGTCATGTTGCTACTCTTTATTTGACAGAGACGGTGCATAATCTGAGATACCTTGACGTTATGATGAAAAAATTCTCAACATCCATGGTGATCAGCGTGATTCAAAAGTAGCGTTGCAACTTCCGTGACTTATAACTCCCTGTGCCTTCTCAGCGCATCACATTGAAATCACATTGAAAAAAAGGTATAAGCTTCAAGTTTTTTGTAATACCCTCTATTGTTCCAAGGTTCACCAGTGACGGCGCTGTTGTTGTGGAAACCAAAATGGCTACCATTGCCATCGAAGGTGCTAGAACTGAAGGAAAGGAAAACTGCGGCCGCTGGGAGTTACACTAGACATGCTGCAACATGCATGGAATGAGATTAAGTATTGCTGGGATATTTGTCGCTTCACTTCTGGTAGTCAAATTGATTTGTGGTAATTGCAGGTGATAAAAACATGAAGTTAAGAACTTTATTTCAATACCACTTTCGTTGCATTGTGTGGAAGGCGGATGAAGCTATGAGCCATAGAAGTTGTAAAACCACTTTTGAATCACGCTGTATTTATACAGAAATTGTGAGTGCCTTAACACCACGTTCCAATTAATCCATCTGTATATTTGTACGAGCGAGTCTGTTTGCCATTCGGGCAAACAAACCCGCTATAGTCGCGCCTTCGGCGCTCCATTACCTTGGATATTGATTAAATCATTTATTCTTTGCGAAATGGCAAGCACGTATTTAAAGTACGTCTCCATTGAAATACGTGTCTTATGGGGACGAAAGTCTTGATTTTTATCAAAATCATTACTTATATGATTTCTAGTGCGCATAACATGAAATCTTTTCTCGTGTCCCTTTTTGTAAGGGTGGAAAATACATTTTGAAAAACTTCCCTTCAATAATCTGTACTTAGCAATCAAGAGGTACTTCTGGGGAAATTTTAAATTTTCTGTGTCTGTTTCGTTGGATCAAAAAAAATTGCACTATAAAAAGTGCCTTGATGGGTTTTAACGAAATTTTTTTTTCTTTTGAAATGTAGGCTCAGGGATCTCCAAGCCACCCAGTTTCAACCTTATACGTTTCCCATTTTTGCTGCGGAAAAAAAAGGAATTTCGAAAAGTGACCCAGACAAAAGCTGTGCTCTAAGGAGACGCACAACAAAAATTTTTTTCCTCCGTTTCGCTCATGCAAAAAGTAATGTTACGGACGGGGAATGAGTAAGGGGACATGGAAGGCCATGAAAGCCAAAAGAAAGCCAAAGAATGTCCGGGAAATGTACCCGGACCTCCTGATTTCCGGTCAGATATGCTGCCACAACACCATCGAACCCAGGACTTCCAGTTGACCCTCTGAATGCCATCCTCATCCATAAAAATATATATTTAAGAAAAACCATTCCCCCCAGATTTGTACCCCAAGGGGATGTACCTCCAAAGTGGGATTTTTTTCTGAAATCTGCATCCCAATAGGTACATGTGTACCAAGTTTCAGATTTCTAACCTTTCTAGAACATGGTTAGAATTAGCGTCAGTCAGAATGGGACGCTAAGATTGCTCTGAAAATGAGAGAAAGGATCTGGATTGCGACTTGATTTGCAAGTGGTGTCAAACCAGGTAGCTATTTTCTCCAACATTCTAATTATTTAGAGGCGTCATTTCTAACCTTTCTAGAACATGGTTAGAATTAGCGTCAGTCAGTCACGATCGTCTATATATATTAGATTTAGCGCTGTATATGCGACTGTTGCCATTGTGTATATTTTATAGACAAATAAACTCCTAGATATACTGTAATAAAGATATGGTGAGCTCTGCATTATGATAGAGAGGGATATCGAGGAGCCTAGGTGACGCCTCTAAATAATTAGAATGTTGGAGAAAATAGCTACCTGGTTTGACACCACTTGCAAATCAAGTCGCAATCCAGATCCTTTCTCTCATTTTCAGAGCAATCTTAGCGTCCCATTCTGACTGCCCTGATAGCAACGAATGAAGAGGGAATTTCAACATACCCAAGAACCCCTAGACGAAACTCCAATTTCGGCAAAATTCCCATCTTCCAAGAACGACTCAGCTTCTTAAAGGATGTCGAAGTGAGTTTACAATGCGGTAATTCATGAATTCTGACCATGCCGAAGTTCTCTGAGGACGGCAAGGCTGATGAGCAAAGATTTTTCATGGAAGTATGATTTTCATTGGCGAAACAGAAACGAGGTGGATTTTGGCCTCGTGGAAGGCAAACTTCTGAGTACGACGAGGGAGGGGCTAAACATCCTCGAACCGAAGAAGCGACCTATATTGAAGAATGGAGGGAAAAATCCGCTCGCTTTCAGTATAGGACGGCGAACGCTTCCATTTCAAACTTTTGGCAAGGTGGTCCTTCTTTCCGGTCCAAGCAAAGCAGGTGAGATCAATCAGCACTACTCGTGAAAAGGAATCTTTTCCCTTCTCTAAACCGAAAGGTTTATGCAGGGTTCTGTTAGTTCAAAATCGACCCAAGTACCACGTAGGTGGTGGCCCACTACAATACATTTGGGGAAAAGAGCTGGTAGCCCATCAACTTCATTGTGTTGTGGGTCACCTGGTAAATGTCCCACTTGCCAGCACTCGCCCTCCACCTTCCAGGCCACTAATGGGCCAGTACATAACCAGTTGGCTCGTTTGCGGTGTACCACCAGCTGGGAAGGGTCCTAATGCCTCCATGTATATACGATTTACCTATAATTGAGGAGTTCTCCGGAAAATGGGCGTATGTGCCCTTTTTCCATTTTTGTGTCCATGCGCTGCTTTTGGTGACTAGTCATAGGATAGGGTGATCAGCAAGTAAGCAACATGCGTATTCAGCAAAATAGAAGCAGATTTTCCTATGCTCTGACTTCATAGCAGGCCAACTACTGGCCTGCTGGCCTACTCGAATTGCACCTTTTGCACATACCCCTCTTTTCTAGAGAACTACTCAATTCTTGGCTCTGGAGCCCACTACAAGGAGTACCGAATAGTACCAAAATGACTCATTGCTCTCTTCTTCCGCATCCAATAAGGACATCTGGAGGGGTGAGTAGGGTATAAGTTTACGAGTACTAAGACACACACACACATAAGAATAATATGATGTTAGAAAACTTAGAAAACTTAGAAAACTCTCTACCCTCCCCTAGTCCTGTACATTTCTGGATTCCCATGCTTAACTACAGCATTTAATAATTCCCGTGTGTTATATTGCAATGAAAACATCATAATTTCACGTGTTTCTTGTATCTGTCCATAAATTGCACATTAGAAAAAGGAAAATAACGCAGAAGAAACACTTTTCTTAAATCGAGATGGCTGGTAGCTCATCGCATCTGTAGGGTGCAGGGATCGAGGGTGCCACCTAATGGGGATATTTGGTACTGCATATAGGGGAGTACCAGCTGCATGCTCCACCTACAATAGGTAGCAGGCCAGCAACTGCATGTCCCAATTTCCGCCACGTTCCCACCCCAGCAGAAATACGCCAGTGTAGTGCCCGGGGTGCTCATAGCCCACTACTTTTGCGCTACTTGGGGAGATAAAGGAAAAACCTCGATGTCCCATATGCCTCCCTGCTGAGAGTTAATGATGATGTATCCTCTTCAGGCGAAATGAATTGCTTCCGAAATATCAGTAGTTTTATTTTCTCAAACTCTAAGGCTATCAAAAAAGAACTCTCTAATAAGAGATACCACCAGACCTTTTTCATATTTAAGGGAAGACGACCTTGATGAGCTCAATGCTGAACTATATGCTGGGCGTGGAGATGGAGGATGATTGGAGGCTGCAGATGGTGGCAACGGAAAAGGAACCATGGATGAACAAGACGCAGGTCGTCACCGCCTATGTCATCCACCCCGTGAAGGAGAAATGCCGGCTTAAATGCCCGTTGACCATCGTGGACACGCCGGGATTCGGGGAAACGGAGGGGCTGGACGGTGCAACCATTTCCACGCTGAAGGATCTCTTTGATCATGAAAAGGGCATCGACCGTCTTCATTCTGTCGGGCTGGTTATCTCTGCTTCAACTACTAGGTTGACGGCTGGATATGTCCGTGTCATTGAACAGATTCAAGAACTCTTTGGAACGGACGTCGTTAACAATATCCATCTCTTCGTTACGTTCGCTTTTGAAAATCGTCCCCCTATCCTCGAAGCGATGGAAAAAGCTGATATACATTATAATGGAGCATATACTGTCAACAATCGATGTCTTTTCAATAGAAACCAAGGGACGAAGCAAATGTGGGCCGAAATGATGAGTACCATGGGAAATTACTTCAGCATGTTAATGGATGCCATCCCAGCGAGCATTGGAAGGAGGGTGGAAATCGTACAGCACAAAGAGATAACCGAGGGCAACATACAGGAACTACTGGGAGAAGTACAACAAGGTCAGAGCCACTAAACGGTGGAAACCGAAACTTAATTGAAAATATGTTTACTTTGGCATCACAGTTTCGAGAATGGGAATCGTTATGATAGAGATTATATGTTCTTCCCGTCTTGCCTGATGGATAGACTGGAGTAGAAGAATTTCCTATAACCCAAGAAACAGTATGAAAGCACATGTCCTTAGGCCTTGGGTTCAGCTAAAAGGGAGAATATACGAAAACCTCAAAGTCCGTGGGAACATGATCCAGAGCACCTGTCACCTATAGAGAAACCAAGAGTTCAAGCAAGGGTACAGTATCCAGCATGGAGGTGTAAATCAAACCAAAGTAGACAAAGCTCTTGGCTTTCCAATAGCATAAAACATGCAGAAACATATTGAACATCCTAGAAGCCCAACGTGGCTTGTTCGGCAGCGCTCTGGCAGTAAGGAGTAAGAGCGGATTCTAGTAACGAGATGTGAAATTTTCGCGCATGTAATCTTTTGCGCGGAATAATGGGTCCAATAAAGTTTGAATTTTCCCATAATAGATTTAATGAAACGCAATCACAGTCCAGGAAGATCAGCAGATAACCAGTCATCAGACCTCATTCACATTTTACACGATTACTCGGGGGATATTTTCTTGCGAGAGTCTCGGTAACACATCGGCTACGCAAGCTTCTGTGGATAAAAATAAGTAACAATTGAAGTCATGCTGGGCATGTTTATTTTAAGAACCCGTGTGGGAATATGTGAGTATTCCTGATAGTTTCTCGAAATATATCGGCACTTTCGGACTGAATTTCATTATTAATTGGCTTAAACATTACCTTAATTTTTTTTTAACAAGACAAAGACTCCATGTTCATCCCTGATGTTCTCATCAAGATGCAGAAAAAAGTTATAAACAAATGTCATGCACAGGGGAAATGTTTTACTCTCAGATCTGGAAACCTTGGAACGTCTGCAGATCTCCTACGAGGCGTTGAAGATGGACAGCGATAAAAACGCAATCCGGAAGGAGCAGATGAAAATTGGGAGACAATACAGGGCAACCCAGTTGATGGTGCAAAAACTCATCCTCGACTCTCATGCCAGCTTCTCCAAACTGGAAGACGTCGCACTGAAACCGAATGCCTCGACATTAGTTGCCTACATCGACCTCCTCGCCCAGCAGGAGCTGGATGAAGGAAACCCTCAAAGGGCAGCTGCCCTGAAAGCCTCACGGGAGGCGGCGGAGTGGCTGACGGCCGCGAGGGATCGAGGAGACTGGGACCCTTTCGATCAACCGCTCTCCGAACTGAAGAAGATCGGCCTCGAACTCCCGTTCGACGGCGCGGACTGTGACGTTCAGTTCTTGCATGAGCCTGGAGGTCTTATTCAGACTCTCAAGAAAATTATCTCTAATCGGTATGAGATCATTTTTATGTCATGCACCTGGATTGAGGCAGACAAATTACTTTTTTTATACCTACAACAGGAAACGGATGCCAATAGACAATGCGAACAATGAAATGAAAAAAAAATCATTTGGACCTGCAGTCGAACCCCACAAATCCTCAATTCCACAGGTACCAGAAGGCCTAGCTAGCATGATTGAATAATAACTATTCTTGGGAAAGAGAAAAGTTTCAATGAAACCCACTTTCACTTTTCAGGTGTTCGAGGACGAGCAGAGGGTGGCAGAACGAGTCCAAAAAATGTCTATTCATCTGGGAAAAATCAACGGATATGACTTGTACGAACTGAGAAAGGAGGTAGTGGTTCGAGAGGAAGGTATCTTTGGCATCTACCATGTCATGAGGCCCCACACCTCCGTCACCAGCGTCGGGAAAGTCGTGATGTTCGTCGGGATGACTGGGGCAGGTGCGTTTCTCTTAAAACTGCTTCAAGAGGATATATCTCCAGCCCTATGTGTGCGTCTGAGTGAGGTTCGTAAATTTACGAAACCGAGGAGCGGGAAAAGGGAAGTTAGAACAAGGAATTATTACTTCTCGAGATACAAAGTAATCGATTGTAAAGAATCTGATTCATCCAAACTTCTATAAATTGCAATCTGAGGAGCGGATGTAAGAATAACACATGTTCACATGTTTCAATGGCGTAAAGTGGAAGCTGTTACGATCCAATTGACTATCGATTATTTTACTCGGCGTATTATGATGGAACTTCAATTTCCCATGTTTCATGGGGAGAGCGCAACTTGTTGCATAGGATCGTACACCGAAAGAGTCATACTAGGACTTGATTTCCCCGATAGTCTGAGTCTCTGGGTCGAGTACGATTGGCGATTTAGATTCTCTTGCAAAAAAAAAAAACTGTTCTTAGTGTGTTGTTCCGAGTCGCTTCATCGTACACGTTCCGTTGTTTACGATGGGGTGGTGAAATTGGTTTTCAAAGTCATGCATTACTTGAAGGAATGTATCGCGAAATATATACAGGGTGTCCTAGAAACCCCGCCCCAAGTGCTGTTCATTATTAAGTCTTTATTTCTTTTTTGATGTAAATGAGGTTTGTACCATTTGAAAGCCTAGAATTTTCCTGACGAATGTTGTTTAAATTGACGGTTTCTGATTACTGGTTTGGTTTTTTTTTTAAAGGTGCATGCTACGAAACCCCCCAACATCCCTGACCTCATCAGCGCCATTTCTACTAAACTGAAGACGTGTGCTACGTGTGCTACGTGTACTAAGCTTGGACGTGTGCCAGAAAGCAGTGGATGACTTTTCCCGGCGATGCCGCATGTCATGATCATCATGAAAACCAGTGGCAAAAATCCATGCTTTAACCCCTGCATCCCAGAAAACCTGCCCGAGGTTTTGACTGAGACTAAGTGAATGGCGCTGATGAAGTCAGGGATGATGGCTGTTTGCCATGCAGTAAAGAAATTGCCATGGCAAATTCCTGATACGAAGCATAAGACCAATTGAGGTCACTTCCAGGCCAGGTGACCTCGACCAAAGAGATCTGCAGGTGCTGATTTGGTTAGGTTTCTAGAGGTTCCTAACTGCGAAACATTGTTTTTGCAGAGATTATACCAAACCTGGGTGACCTTGCATCATGAATGCACTTCGTGGATGATGTTTTAGAACGTTCAGGTGAGGATATTTTAGCCAGAAGGACAACCCCTTGAAGTTCGTCCTATGTCAGAAGTGACGAAACAATTGTGGACAAAGTGAATACAGGAAAAATAAGGAAGTATGAAATGTGGCATTTGATGTCATATATGGCATCCTTCGAACCAGGGGCGTCTGCAGTTTAAAAAAAAAACTCTGAATGAACTTAATGGATTGCAGAGGTTTTTGTTCTTCTTGACTCCCCATGCCCGAATTAAGATTTAAAAAATGCCTTGCAAAATGTCTACCCGGAAATGCTGCAGAAATTCAACAGAGAAGCTTCAACCACGGTGTGATGTTTATAAAGCCACCCAGGGATTACTTCATCTCTCAAATCACTTTTTCACAAGTAATAACATTTGAAAACCATACCAAACCATCATTCGCAGATCTTTCTGGGTCGAAGTCATTTTTCCTTACGGGTGACTTTTATTCGCATCAGCATATACAGTTTAAGGGGAAAATTTTCCCTAGAAGTTAACTTAATTTAATTAAATTTAAAAATTTCAGAAATAAATGTGTTTCATTAGGATCAGGAGATAATTCATTCCATGTGGCAACTAACTTTGTAATGCCGATAGTAATTTCATGAAGACATGTGATACTGATTAGGTAAATGATTCGAAAGAGAAACCTTAAGAATGAAGAACAAAAAAAATTTTAAACAAATAACCATCTGGTACCTACGAGGAATCTGGAAGTTACATGGTTAAAGTAAAACACCACAATTCTCTGCCTCAAGTTGAGTAATAATTTCTTGAAATCCATTTTCAGGCAAGACCAGCACAATCAACTCTTTGATCAACTACATCCTCGGAGTGAAATTTGATGACGAATTTCGTTTTAAGCTCATCAATGAAGTCATCCATTCACAAAACAGTTCCTGGAATGAGGTGTCCGCCTATGTCGTCCATGCCCAGCCAGGATCGAGATATCCCGACAATTTAATTATCATTGATACCCCGGGATTCCCTGATACTAGAGGCTTAGACGCTGACAAGAAATTGCTCCATAAGTTCCAGATGTTCTACGATGAGGGAAAGAAATGGAACATCACTGAAATCCATACTGTGGGACTTGTCGTTCGAGATTGTGACAGTAGACAAACGGATAAGCAGAAGTACGTATTCGATTCGGTGCTGAACGTCTTTGGGAAAAAGTTGGAGAAAGCTTTCGTCGCCGTCATAACATTTTCCGACGGGAGTACAGAACCACCTGCATTGAAAATGTTAAAGGCGGGAGGGATCCCCTATAACGAGGTTTTCGTGATCAACAATTCTCCCATATTCGTTGACTGCAAGGAGGAGGATCTGCACTTAAAAAGGTATATGTGGAACACCAATTTCGAGAAGGTCAAGCGCTTCTGCGATCGGTTGGAGTCCTGGGAAAACCCACCCCCCGCAACCACGAGGGAAGTTCCGGGCGAAAGTCTCGCTATCGAAGACATCGTGCATCGCTTGCGGAAAGAAATTCGTGAAGGTGAGGATAAACCCTGACAACCTCGAAGATGTAGATGAATTGATCAATACGTAAGTGTCCACTTCAAGAAAGAAAGTTTGTCAAATCATGTCGGCATTATCTTAATACATGCAAATTGTATTCCAAAATTACTCATCTTAAAATAAGCACACTTGGTATTCAAATTATATCGTATGTGGACTGGAGAGTACATGATATGATCGTAATATCTACTGGAAAACTTGCACTTCTCTTTATTCCAACTAGGGCTGTGTTTTTTCTAGCTGCAGAGAATTATGAATCTTTAAATGTTTTCCACTAGGCAGACAATGAAAGGCCTCAACCTGGAGCCGAAAAATTTCAGAAAAACACGAAGATCAGCTTGGTAAAGTAATTACGTCAGGTGACGCCACTTATCCCGTAAATTCAAGCAAGTCTTTGGAGCAGGGTCAGTTACTCATTGACCTAAATACACTGCTCAATTTTTGAAGTGGATCACTTGCGTACGTCATGAGTTTATGGTACTGGGGAAACATATTGAGTTATTTACAAATATCCCATATGTTAAAAACGTAATGAAGCTGCATGCGTACGTGTGTGCGTATGAAGCCTCCGATGCCTCTGCCAATGTGTGTATGTCCCGCTAGTCCAAGCGCGCATGGGCGGCGCCTTTTAAACGGCTCGGGTGTACGTCACCCTCTCTCGGGCCAGCACACTTTTCCGGACCGTTGCGACAGTTGGATCTATTCACACTGCGAGGGCAGAAGGAAGAATTCGGATGGATTGAGGGTCCTTACAAATACCTGAGGTTTCCACCGTGATGCTGTTGAAGTAGGAAGAAAAGATGAGTTAAAAAGAAAAGCCCTTCCTAAGTAAAATCCTTTCATTTCAGAGCTGGAAACCTTGGAACTTCTGCAGATCACCTACGACGCGTTGAAGAATATCAGCCCAGAAAGGTCTATCAAGGAGAAACTGATGGAACTTGGGAAGCAGTACAGAATCATCCAGTTGAAAGTCCACAAACTCATCCTCGACTCTCACGCTAGCATATCCAAACTGGAAGAAATCGCCGCAAGACCGAATGCCATACCCCTGGCCGCTTACATGGACCTCCTCATCCAACGGGAGCTGGATGAAGGAAACCACCAAGGGGCCACAGCCCTGAAAGCCTCACTGAAGGCGGCGGAGTGGCTGACGACCGCAAGGGCAGATTGGGATCCTTTCGATCGACCTCTGTCTGAGCTGAAAAAGATCGGCCTAGAACTCAAGTTTGACGACGAGGACTGCAACGTCCAGTCCCTGGACGAACCAGGAGGTCTTATTCGGGCTCTCATGAAACTCATCGATAATCGGTACGAGATCATGTGATCCTGTTGTACTGCTGATGTGCTCGTCATTTACAAATTTTCGGGTTGTTTAACAAATAATATTTCTCTTTTCATGTACAGCATAGCTGTCTGAGGTCGACGGAAGGCCTTTCCGTAATTTTTTGGTACAGTAATTGGTACAATAACATAATAGTGAATGTGTCTTACACCGTAGGTCGAGTGGACACCCATTCAATTCATGTAGCCATGAGTAGTATGTTTACGGTTTAATTTCGGCTCCTTATTCTTAATGGGAAGATGTAGGTGTGCGTAATAAAAGTTACGGATTTTCTATTTCAAAAGTAATTCCTTTCATCTTCGGTCCCCTTCACTTTTTAAACTATCCGCAGTAGAAACTTCAAATTTTCAGGATGTGTACGAAGTAAATGTGTAAGCGGTTGAAACTTTTTCTTCAATTTCCCTTACTGTTGTGGAATTACTATTCAGGCTTCGATGGTCTTGTTTTCAAAGTCGAAATTCAATCCAGTCAAACCTTTTTATAAATATACAAATTCATGGACGTAAAGACGAAATCCACTCATTATTAGTCCCTATGAGTCCCTATTCATGCCACAGCCCGAGGTACTATCAATTCAAACCAGATGATTCCCCGATGCTTCTTTCAAAATGGGGTGACGAATTTCATTTTGATATGCCTTCAACAGGAAAGGGACTGACAACGCCAACGAATGGCAAGGCCATTTTGGAGACGGGGACAAAATCAACATGTCATGTAATCCTGAGGTACCATTTGGCCTGGCAAAAACAAGATTGTATGAATATAATTTTTTGTGGATATGCGAAACTGAAGTGGAACCATGTTTAATTTTTTCTGAGATCTTGGACGAGCGGCGGGTAGCTGAGCGTGTCATGAGCATGTCCACTTCGCTGGGAAGAATCAATGGATACGAATTGTACGAACTGAAGAAGGAGGAGTTGGCTCGAGAAGAAGATATACTCGGCATCTATCAGGTCATGAAGCCCAATATCCACGTCACCAGCGAGTGGAAAGTCGTCATGTTCGTCGGGGTGACTGGGGCAGGTGCGTTCTTATGTCAACTAATCTAAAATGAATTCTGATCTTCAACCCCTGTTATCATGTGTTTGCATGTGGCTGTGATTTGAACCTTAATGAACATCTAAGAGTGTGTATGTGAAACAGAGAATGGAAGAAAGAATAAGGAATTAAGACTCCCAAAGTTATAGAGTTGGGTAATTAGGCAAAGTATTTTGAGGAGATTCTTCGGGAATGAAAAAATGAAACGAAATGTTAAGCACGTTATCATCAGAGTTCTCTCACAATGTAAGGGAAAAAAATATCTGCCTCGTGATGGTTCTCCCCTTAAATTCCTTTTTCAGGCAAGACCAGCACAATCAACTCTCTAATAAACTACATCCTCGAAGTGAAATTTGATGACGAATTTCGTTTCAAGCTAATCCATGAGGAAGTGATCGAGTCAACTAACAGTATGACGAATGAGGTGTCCGCCTATATGGTCCATGCCCAGCAAGGATCAAGATACCCCCACAATTTAATTATTATCGATTCCCCGGGATTCGCTGATACTAGAGGCTTAGAAGAGGACAAGAAATTGCTCAATAAGTTCCAGATGTTCTACGACGAGGGAAAAAAATGGAACATCACTGGAATCCACGCTGTGGGATTTGTCGTTCGAGTTTGTGACAGTAGACTGACGGAGGAGCAGAAGTACGTTTTCGATTCGGTGCTGAACGTCTTTGGGAAAAATGTGGAGAAAGCTTTCGTCGCCGTCATAACATTTTCTGACTGGAGTGCACAACCACCTGCATTGAACGTTTTAAAGGCGGGAGGGATCCCCTTTAACGAGGTTTTCATGATCAACAATTCTCCCATATTTGCTGGCTGCAAGGAGGGGGATGAAGGCATGAAAAGGTTTACGTGGGACACCAGCTTCGAGAAGATGAAGCGCTTCTGCGATCGGTTGGAGTCCTGTGAAGACGCATCCCTCGACCCCACGTGGGAAGTTCTGAACAAAAGACTCGCAATCGAAGACCTTATGTATCGCTTTAGGAAAGAACTTCATACAGGTGAGGATAAACGCTGACTTCCTCGATGAACGTGCATTGATCAATACATAAGGGTTCTCTTCAAGAAAAAGTTTTCTGTTTATTTAGGCATCATCTCAATTCATTAGTATATCAAATAGTTTCCATGCAAGACTTCCTTTAAAATAATCAAATAAGATATTCAAATTATATCAGATGGTGACTGTGAACACAATGTGTAGCGGAATATCTGCTGAAGAACACGCAATTATTTATTTTCTAAGTAGAGCTGTGCTTTCTCTTTTTTTGGTGCTAGTCGCATATCAACTGGCCTCCTAATGGTTGAACTGCAGCTGTTCAAAGTCAACCTTGTCATTGACATAGTTTTGCTCTTCACTCTCGAACATACAGCAATTCCAATTTATGAATACTCTGGGTATTTGCCTTCGTCCTTCAACCCTACCAGTACCCTTCTAGACATGCTCTGTATCAAGTCCAAGCGAATTTGGACGGAAATGGCGTCCCACTCGGTCGTGACCGGCCGCCACATCTCGTGGATGCTGATTGGCTCTTTTTGGTACACAGCTAGTCTTCGCTTCAAGTCTTGCCGCAAATGGTCCATTGGGTTGATGTCAGGTGACTGCTGGCCATTCTTTGGCCTCGATTCTGCTCTATTGGCAGTATTTTTAGGCCACACGCGATTAGTTTTTCGGATAATTGCCCGGCTGAGACACCACCCCTCTCAGTTCCAGCCGGTCGAGCTCAACTGTCTGGAGTAATTCATCCTCGATGATGCGAGTATACACCGTGGCATATATTCTTCCTTGTTTTAGACATCCATATGCAACACCCTTGGCCGTCGTGCAGCGCCAAAAGTCAGGATGACCCCAATATATTAGCGGATTGCCCTCACATGCCGACTGCTGTGGCCTCGACAGCTGGTGGAATTCTCCTGCCGTCACAAACACTGGACCATAGAGGACTGGAAATGTATACTTGTGTCAGACGAGATTTAAAAAAATGAACTTATGAAGTTGGTTGGTCGTGATTGGATATGGAAACTGCGTGGCATGTCAAAGAGGCCTGGTAAGTATGGTCGAGGCATCCTGATGTTTTGGGGTTGCATGACTGCCAAGGTAGTCGGATATAGATGTCAAATACAAGGAAGGATATATGCCAAGGTGTATACAAGCATCATCGAGGAAGAATTGCTCTCAACAATTGAGATAGATTGGCTTGAAATGAGAGAGGTGGCGTTTAAGCCGGACAATGATCCGAAACACATCAAGGGTGGCTCGCAAATGTTTCCAGGACCACAGAATGGAGTTCCTAGAATGGGCAGCAGTCGCAGACATCAACCCAATGGAACATTTGCGGCAAGACTTGAAGCGAAGACTAGCTGTGAACGAAAATGCGCCTATCAGTATCCACAAGATATGACAGCAGGTCACGACTGAGTTGGACGCAATTTCCGTCCAAATGTGCTTGGACTTGATAGAGAGCATGTCTAGAAGGGTACTGGTAGTGTTGAAGGACGATGGCATACACCCAGAGTATTAATGAATTCGAATTTCTGTATGACCGAGAGCGAAGGGCAAAACTATGTTAATGACAAGGTTGACTTTGAACAGCTGCAGTTCAGCCATTAGGAGGTCAGTTGACATGCGACTAGCACCAATGCAAAGCCAGGAAGTATGTGTATGACTGACTTAAATTTAAGTTAAATTTAACACCTCATACTCGTGTTATGAGTCATCAACTGGAACTGTGTCAAACGCTGACGCAATTTTGTCCTTCACTGAACCTCCGCTAATCCCGGAATTGCTCTCTATTTAAGGTCTGAAACTAAAAGCAGAAAAGACTTTTGAAACATGATCAGCTCTGTACTAAACTTTTTTGTCGTAAGACGCCATTTTCCATGAAAATTCAAAGAAGTCATTGGTACAGTGTCAGTCACTCAATAAGTAATAGGTATCTCATTCCAAGTATTTTATTTATTTCCTTTTTTGTTCAAGGTGCATATTTGAAATAAATGTAAGTCTTTTAACACGGTTTATTCCCACACACTATCTGGTGTCTAAGGTAACACCCAAATCCGTGTACCCGACAATGTTCATGTTTTATCATTTTGAGCATCAGCATACGGCTTTTAGGTTCATTATTTCACATTTTAATGTGTCTTCGTCTAAGGACTTGGAAAAAGCTGAAAATGCGGAAGTGCATTTATTAAATATCTTTTAAAATATTAGCTTGTCTGGAGAAAGATAGTTTCATGTGCTGTATAACAACTTTACGGTCCTCTTAGTACATATACATTATGTTGTTCATTATTTTGCACAGTTGCAAGGTGAAGGTTACTATAAAAATTCTACCATTTTGATGTGTTCCTTATCCTGCTGGAGGCAGCAATAGGGAGTCCCTCCTCATAGCTAACTGCAATATTTTGGCGCTGTTTTTTTTATCACAGGAAATGATATTTTGGAGCTTCTACAAATCGCCTTCGACGCGTTAAGGAAGGCCAGTGCCGAGAGGGCAAACAAGAGCAAGCTCCAGAAATTCGGAAATGCATTTAGAGCCGTCCATTTGAAAATACATGGACTTATCCTCGATGCTCGAGCTTGCATTTCCAAATTGGAGGAGATCGCTCTGAAACCGGAGGCAGTCCATGTCGCTGGGTACATCGATACGCTCATCAAAAAAGGGAGCGGAATTGGTGATGAGCAGAAATTAAAAGTCCTGCACGAATCCCGCGAGGCTGCTGCCTGGTTGTCAGCCATGAGGAACCAGGCAGATTGGGATCCATTTGAGGAACGCCTCTCCGATCTGAAGAATTTCGGACTTCAACTCACGTTTGACGGGGAAAACAGCGACGTTCAGTTTCTTCAAGAGTCAGCAGGAATTCTGCAGACTTCTATCACATTTCCCTACTCACATGGGTATATGAGTTCCCATCTTACGACAAGTTTTGTAAAAATATTTTCTCAATTTCCAGATTAAGAAATATACACTGTGTATTATTAATGTCGTTCGTGAAAGCCTATAACATAATATATACTAAGGGCTATCATTTATTTAAGCTACCCGATTCCCATAGTTTCTCCTTTATTCATATTAAGAAAACGGAGCCGCAACGACTTGCGCATCACCTCACTCAGAGCAGGCTTCGCCTTTCCCTGAACTCAAGCAGAAAATGAGGGAACAAGAGGAAGTTTCTAAAAACAGTATATTTTTACTTGCCAGCTCTATTCATGGCCGCATTCATGGTTCAACGCTGGGTAACGTTGGTCAATTGACACTTGAAACAGCTAGAATAAAGAAGCTCGAAATAATTTGCGCGTTTAGGCAAATTACTTCAAGCCCTTTTACCATAGACCTCTGCACTGTAGATTATCTATTTTGCTCTTCTTTTAACAGGAGAAACACGACGACGTGCACGATGCCCGAAGGCCACCATGGACCCAAGGACGAAATACTCACCCCCTCAGTTCCTGGGGTACAATTTCACGAAATAAGCAATCATTTTTGGAGAATGACTTATGTTGCGCATTTTTCATAATATTTGGAGCACAGATGTGAATTGCATTTCGGGAATTTATCAGGAAACGGAGATGAACCCGAGTGTGGCAGAGAGAGTCCGAAAAATGTCCAGTTATGTTGGAAAATTCAATGGATACGACTTGTATGAGCTGATGAAGGAAGAGGTATGCCGGGAAGAAAATTCATTTGCCATTTATAACGTCATCAAGCCCAATACCCCCGTCACCAGTGTCACGAAAGTCGTCATGTTCGTCGGCAAGTGTGGGATCGGTGCGTTTGTCTACAAACAGGATATCTAAGATTGTGCACACCCCCCATTTATAAAATATGCGTCTCCTTTTTAGTGTGTATTGTATGGTACTTCTGGTGCATTGGTGGGAAGGTGAGAGTAAAGGGTGGAGATGGAAGGAACAGCAGGAGAAATTTAAAAGAAAGGATCAATGTATTGATATCAACATCAATATTCTCTTATGAGCATTATCTTCAGATTTAGCTATCATTCTCTGAGACAAGTGCACCAAAACCCCTCTAATTCCGGCAATCTCAATCTCACTCCTGGCCGGGACTGATTCCGGAACAGGTGGAATAATAAACTAATGTTACTTTATTTTATTCTTGAAGTGGTTCGTCCAGGAAGGCTGGTGCTGTATAGTTTATTCAGTTTTGAGCAGTCCTTCCTACTTTTCCTCTTCCAGGAAGGTTCCTTTCCAAAGGAACCATCCTTCCGCCACCTTAAGGCCTAGCGACAGCTATCCAGCTGTATCTCTAGAAGTTCTAAGTCAATTCGAGGACAAAGACCACCGTTATCCCCATATCGCAATGCCTATTCTGTCAACGTTTCACGTTTATAGAAAAATTCCGGATCTATCTTCAATTCACCATTTTGTGAAATTGTCTAGATCATTTGATGCCTTTCAATCGTGATTTTAAAAAAATATTAGAAAATAGATTGTAATCAGGATATTTTTCGACAAGATGACCTAATCAAGATTATGATCCACCTCCTACTTTCAATTTTGTATTTGGGACTTATATTCGCGGTACTCAATGTTTTCAGCATTCTACTGAAAGAGATTCCAATCTTGTTGAATAAGGCTTTCCAAATGAAGGGCAGATAATTACATAAAGACTTTAATCGAAAATCGCTCGGGATCTTCCTCATAGCTGCGAAAGCGTATGTTGCTCAGAGAAACCGTTTTTAATCAAATGGCAGTAGCCCCAAAGTAGCACTTTGCGGCCGCCTCCGATGACGACTTGTGGGCTATTGGCAGAAGTTTTGAGAAATCCCTCGTATGGTAATCAAGACTACGAAATTGATAAAGTGACGAGGGCAATCAATTATCAGGAAATACTCAATCTACGCAATGTCTTCTATTCGCGCGTGGTTGCAAAGACACAAAGGGCCCTCATCGCGCAGTTCCATAAATATTTTCAACATCAAATGAAAGAGAAACAAAATATGGCGATGTCAAGTTTTGAATAAGCCGTTTACTTGGTTTTTTCAGGGAAAACCTCCACGATTAACTCCCTGATTAACTACATCTTTGGAGTGACATTTGATGACGAATTTCGCTTCAAGCTCATCCATGAAGAAGCCTCCCAGTCATACATCAGTCGCACGAAGGAGGTGTCCGCCTATATAGTCCACGCGCAGTATGGATCCAGATTCCCGCACAATATAATCATCATCGATACCCCTGGATTCGCTGATGCAAGTGGCTTGGACGCTGAAAAGAAATTGCTCCGAAAATTCAAGAGGTTCTTTGACGAGGGAAAAAAATGGAACATCACTCGAATCCATGCTGTTGGACTTGTCGTTCCAGTGAGCGACAGTAGACTCACGGTGGAACAGATGTACGTTTTCGAGTCGGTGTTGGGCATCTTTGGGAAGGAGGTAGAGCGATCTTTCGTGGCTGTCACAACATTTTCTGACGGGAGTACGAAACCTCCGGTCGTAGATAGATTAATGGAGGCCAGGATCCCTTGTGAAGCCTTTTTTACGGTTAACAATTCCGCAGTATTCGCTGACTGCAATAAGGGGAATCTGGACATGAAAAGGAATATGTGGGACGCCAATTTTGAGAAGATCAAGCTCTTTTGCGATCGGTTGGAGTCCTGTGAAGACGCATCTCTCGACACCACGAGGGAAGTGCTGGACGAAAGGCTCGCAATCGAAGACATCATGCATCGCTTGCAGAAGGAAATTCATAATGGTGAGGGGTAACCCTGACTTCCTGGAATGATGTACCATAATGTGCATTGGTTCAAACGTAGGTTTATCTATTTAGGTTTAGTTTTAAGTTTTGCTGAGTTGCCGATGATAGTCATCACTCCTTACGCAAAGAATCTGCTAGCTTATGGAGCACGATTTGAGTTTCAGTCCGGAAATAGTACATTTCGTCTTTTAAAGCAACTTCAATCGGTGAATTTAGCATGGTCGCGATGAAAGTGCATCAATTGGAAGTGAAAGCATCATTTGGTGATGGATCGTGGAAACTATGTTTTAAGAGATATCCACTTTCCCCCCTCTTCTCACCGGGACTCATTAAAGTTAGGCATATACATATGTCACGGCGAGAGTCTTCTGGTGATCGGTCATCTTTGGTTAAGGTTCCTTTTGCTTCAGAGTACTTATGACATGGTGAATAGTGTCATGGGATTGGCGTTCTTGAGATTTGCAAATGATTTAAGGCCCATTCCCGAAAATAATAATTTAAATTTCTCAAAAATCCAAAAATTCACTTTTTCTTCATTTCACCAAATATTGTCGCTTGGTGCAACACTAGAATAGTTTTTCGGAGCAATATGCGATGATTTTGGGTCTCACTATGGCTCAACTTATAGGAATGCAAATTCTGTTTGGATTATGCGTGTTCCTAACCAATCAACCCCGAAAGATATCTAGGGCCAGTGGCATTTTGGCTGTAATAACGTTGAATTCGTTTGCATATGACTGACTTACTGAAGACACTATATAGAGTTCTCAAAGGCTTGTTCATCACATCATAGGAATATATTCTGTAGTAATGCATTTTTAGAGTATGCACTTGAGACAAACTTTGAAAAAAATTGGAAAATCCATAACAATTCATAAATCTTTGGAAATATCACAAGCTCACAATTCCAATGACACTACTAATGACTCCGTAAGTGCTCTGACATATTAAAAAAAATTCGACAAAAAAGAGCAAATGTGAGAAATTGCTAATTTGTAGGCATATTTTACTCTATGTAGCGGGCAAGAAGTTAACTTAATTTAGTGATACCCCCGAAAAAGGAGTGCAACTTACCACAATAAGAGATTGCCATTTCCCTATCCACATTGGGATTTTGGGGGTCAAATTTTCCTAAATCCCACATTTTCATTTTCATTTTCGTAATTCTGAAATCTCATTCGAAGTCCGAATATGTATAAATCACTATGTTAATCTATTAAAGAGCTCCGATTCAGGCTTCAGCATGCACCTATAGAAAGAGCAGTTCCTGATATGGAAATTTTGCCCTCAATAGATAATTTCAGTGTCCTCCGAAAATTCGAAGGGCGATATCTCGCTACTTGCTGATACAATGTAATCAGGTATTATTACAACACCTGGAGAAAAAAAAATTACCACTAAATCAGAGATGGCAGCTATTTCATGTTAATATTCGTGTTTTCGTCTGAAAAGTTCTTTGAGAATTACCAAAGGGAGGCCCTCCTTGTGTCTAAAATCTCTAAAATGCTACAGCGGAAGATTTAAAACATTGGATATACAAGTTATTGGATATTGTACACGACTGACATTTCCTTTTCAGGAATAGACACGTTGGAGCTTCTACAAAGCTCCTATGACGTATTGAGGATGGGCAGCGCTGTGAGAACCAACAGGGAGAAGCTAAGGAATTTCGGGAGAATATTTAGGGACGTGCAGTTGAAAGTGCACAAACTCATCCTCGAGGTCAGAGTCAGCCTTTCCAAACTGGAAAAAGCCGCTTTGAAACTGGAAACGGTCGCCATCACCAAATACATCGTTATACTCATTCGGAGAGAAAGACGAAACAATGATGACAATAAATTAAAAGCCCTACAAGCCTCGCGCGAGGCTGCGGCGTGGCTCACAGCCATGAAGCACCAGGCGAATTGGGATCCTTTCGAAAAACACCTCTCCAATCTGGAGACGAGCGGCCTTCAACTCACGTTTGATGGTGAAGACTGTGACGTCCACTTTCTGTAACACGCTATGCAATATCCTCAGACACCTGCATATATTCCCTCTCACACGATACAAAAGCAGGCATTGCTTGAGCAAAAGTCATGACATTGAAATGAATTAAAAGAATGTATTTTGATACTAAGAGTCACGCAAGGGCGCCCCTGTTCAGAATAGCCATTTCCTATTTCAATGTAGCTGCTGCAAGTCCACTTCCGAAATGATCGTCTGGTCGTTTTTGAGCGGCTCGATGTACACGATTCCTCGACGATCCCACCAAATGTGCAGCATAATCTTCTTTTGGTTAGAGGTTGAATTTTGGCTCCGGATTGGGCTGTTGATCCCGATGTACCCATTGCCTCTTGCGGCCAATGTTAACGCAACACACCCATTTTGATTCGTCATTCACGATGCGGTCAAGAAACGGCTCACTGACTTGCCAAGAAAACAGCAAAGCGGAGATGGAGAGTTGACAAGTCTTGTTTTTCTCTAACGATTCGTGAGGTACCAAGTTTTTTGGCCTATTCATAAGTCAATTTACGTGGGTTGGCCTCGGTCAACCCTTCCAATGCATTGATATCGAACTTCGAAGGGCTACCGGGGCTTGGTTCATTCTTGAGTGATTAATCTCCAGACCGAAACCTTGCGAACCCAATCTTGCACTGGCGATAGGTGACGGAACTCCGACAAAATGCCGCTCCGAATATGGGTTTCTTCGTCATCCATTCTGACCCATGTTATATCAACATAAAATTGGAAAGACAATAAATTGCATATTATCAAACAGTCCAACAGTTTTCTCTTTCGAATTACATACAACATGATTTATCACCTCAAACCTGCAACAAGTTACTATCGTTTCAAAACAAATACTCGTACATCTATAGTGAAGTGCTACTTCTTGATATAAGCCCCGTTTATCCATCATAGTACATGATAGACGTAGAATTGTGAAGAATGGGGTCTTCCACCCTTTTCGCCTCCTAGGCCTACCGGGAAGAACTCTTTGTTTCCCTAAAAACGCACCTTACTTTTACGGTAAAAAGGGGAAAATCATAACAAAAAAGGAAAGGAGGAAATATACTGTGTTCTCCTCCTGAGGTGTTAAAAAAAGAGTTGCAGGAATCTCAACCTTTTCTACTATAATATTTTCCATACTTTTCTCTTCCTTTCATAATGGTGTGTTGTGATGAAGAGGAATAATGTTAATTATTTCATAACCCACATAAAATTATCTGTCTTATGATATACTGTTAATCATGATATGACATGTTAAAGAAAATGGTTTTCAGTTTCATAACTTCATTTTTGATGCAATTACTGACCATTCCATATGGAAACAGGAAAAAATACATAATATTATGAATAACTAATTTCTAAGTAGGAATAATGATATGTTGTCACCAGGAGAATGGGACAACCCTGTAACCGACTGGGGCAAACACATAAAACGAAACCCATAAAGATAATGAGATAGTCACACCATCGTGATGACTTTAAATAAATTAAGTCGAGGACAGCACTGAAAAGGTACCCAATGGAACAAAAGGGGACCAAGTCGTATATCCAATCCGAATCTCGGATTTTTGAGGAAGTTACCCTGCCTCCTCCCAGAGGTACCGAGGATATTAGCGAGAGACTTGGATCCTGGAGTCAGTCGCTATTTGGAAGGCACCATGGTGACCTTACCATATCCGGAGCTGACTCCAGGACAACCTACCAGATGTAAAGGTTAGCCCTGTCCCTTGGTTGCGTGAGGAGTGTGGCCCGAGTAACAGAGAGAAGGGACAGTAAGGTAAATAACCTTCATTCAAGAGGAGAATAATCCCCAGTCGGATCCTTCTCCCATCCAATATTAAATTTTCACATTGATTACTATTACCCTATTAAGGAAACTCTGTTCTATTTGGAGTGTCCAAGGAATACTTGGATAGATTTTTGTTGTTAAATTATTCAACAAGTACTATGGATAACTGTTGCTTTTCATATTTCATTATTGTCTTTATTAAAAATAAAGTTAAGTACTTTACTTGGAAGAATCACGAGGATTTCCATTTCTCCAGAAATTTTGTCTGGCGAACCTGCCTTGACCCTCGAATCTGGAACGGGGCAGGTGACCAATTAATATTGATCACTTGTTGCGTCACAAATTATCAAGAACAAAATGGAAGTGTAAATCAATGAGTGAATTTCATTGACTTCCACAGAAGACGCCATTACTACATTACATGCGTGGATACAGACTCGACAAGCACAAAACCCACGTCACCGTTGGGGGCAGTTTCTCTTCCCAGTGGGGGTATGCAATATTTTCCTTTATTTTGTTTCGAATCTTTTTGAGGTGGAAGTGCTTCCTTCATCGGTTTACGATCGTTCTTCTTGACGGAGTACTGAGCCTTTCGGGCTGTCAAACGACTTCTCCAGACGATGAGTACAAAAAACATTCAGAATATATTCAAAGGAATCCACTTTAGAACACCTTCAAACAAGCTAACGTTTCCGTAACTTCAGCGTTGCCCTGTAGATAAGGGTGAAGATAAATAAAATCAAGGTAGATAACACTGGCTGTGTCGTTGTGTCGGTGCACTCTGCCTGCCTTCTGCAAGTGAAACTGTTTCAACGGATTTACCTTCTGCGACGCCACTAACACCATGGAATCCGAGGAATTTGAGAGGGTGACTCTGATGCTAACTCAGGAGAACATTGCCAGGACGTTCCCAGAATGGAAGACGGAAACTCGCCTTCTTCCACCCGTTGTGAACATGGACGACTGGGTGGAGAGTGCCACTGTCATGGATCAGAAGATAAGACGGTCCATTGCTCGGATCTTCCATGTTTTTGGGAAGCAAACGCAGCAGCCGATGTATATCACTTGCGGAATTGGATTTGGCCTGAAAAAGCGCCATTTACAAGGAGGCCAAACGCGCTTTCTTCGTGGGGAACACGAAATACTGGTCATTCATCAAAACTGGGGAATCATCACGATAACGGTGGCTCAGATGACGGAAGAAAATCTGGAGAAACGCGTGGACGTCGCGAAGCTGGAGCTGAACAAAGCGAGCGAGCACGTAAAGGAGGCGGTTGAGGAGCACCGGGTGAAGATGGAATCCCTGAATGATGCTATTAACAGCGGCCTTGACGAAGAAGAGCTTCGTCTCGTGTCCTTCCCTGTCCACCATCGCGTCCTGGCTGTGTGTGGTGTGGCCAGGGATGTCTTCAACGCCTCGGGAACATCCCCGCATGCCAAAGTCCTCTTCCAAGACGACTGGGGGACCCTAGACGCATTTCAGACTTGGTGGGCTGCCAACATCTCGTCCTCTCTTCCAACTGGAGCTGCGGCTGTTCCAGAGCCATTCCAGCTCTCCCCGGAGACATATCTCCACTTGCTTGCCATGTAAGTAAATCTATTAACAATTCACTCTAACTATAACTGACGCTTAAAAATGCATTAACTCCCTTTAAAAAGCGAGAATTCCTAGCACTAAATGGGGGTATCCTCGCTCGGAAGTGAAAAACTAGAATGCCAAACTCTTAGAATCAATACTTCTCCAATTGTAAAAGCCAAATTTGAAGATTCCTTCATTCAGTCAGATGGTTAACACAACATGCTATTCATTCTTCGCAATGCTAATCGTTATTCCTTTTCACCTTCCTGCTTCTCTGCCATTAGAGCGAATTCAGCATAACTTAGAGTATGTCGGAGGAATATGGGCTCGTCAACCGTAAATTAGCTCGGAATGGGAAAGATTGGATAATTGAGAATTTCAATGTCAAAACTACAACAGCAACTCATTCTGGAACAAGCGCGCATACTGGGGAAAAAAAACTATGTTCCATAAAAAAAAATAGAAAGCATGAGGCTTCAGTTGCTGCTCGGAGTTCTCAGTTGGCATCACTTCATGGAATGCGGGGAAAATGATTCCCCCAGAAATTTAGTAAGAAATATGGATACCACAGCAGTGACTGAAACCTATACCGGTAATTTTACCGCAATAACAACCCAAATGCGAGTGAGTATATCAATAATATCCAGAGAGCGTCTTTAATGATCGTAACAAATATACTGTATTATCTCAACATGGATCTAGACAACAGAAGTTTGATTGCGAAACTTCCTTGCAATTTCCTTAATTGTTTGCAACAATAAGTAAGCTGGTGGAAGAAGGAATTATTTTCAGGATGGGAAAGGCAGGGAAACTTCAGAACTTCACATGTTCAATTTTGGAACGTCGAAGGAACACCCATTTCACCCGGAAAATTCACTTTCCTCTAAGGTTTCGTCAGCACCACAATCGCAGAAAAGCGTGTGAATCCGCCAAAGATGAAACAACATTAGGCTGCTCACACCGACGCCAATGAGTTTTTTTATTTCTACGAAACTGGAGTCTTTCCTCTGGAACCGTAGTTCTGAATCTCATGAGCGTGGCTCAACCAATGAATTATCAGTCCCAATGGAGTCGGCTTTCTCTTGTTCGGTGTTAACGATGGGTTGCAAGGCTCCCTTTTGTGCTAATTTGTGGCTCAAATGCCATTAAAATATTACATTAGAAAACGGGAATTCTACCTTGCAGCTGAAGCTGAAAATCGTCTTGCCTCGGACTCTGCAAGGCGCCCTCGAAGAATTTGTTTTGCTCGCCGTTGGGGCGAGCAAAACAAATTCCTCCCGAAAACGTGTGCTTGACTGCACACTATGAGCGGCCTCTAAATCTCTTCGGGTTGGATCCCGGCTGGATTTCACGGCAGCGTGATATCTCTGCGGCGGGTCGAGAGCGGTTCGTATCTTATCGAGTGAAAGTGAGGGATTCCGGTTATTCCTTCTCGAAACGACGTGGCCGTGGGTAAACTTCTCTCATAACTACTGTCGATTAGCTTGAACCGTGCAGGAAACCGTTGAACTTGAACGCGAACAACCGACCAGAGTGGGATGCATATTTTCAAGTTTAGAAGTTCTCAGAAAAACCTTCTTCTTCTGAAGGACCTGAAATTGCAAAGAAGGATATTTAAGAAAAAAGAGATCGGATGAAGTGGAGCTGCGAGACGTTCGCAGTGAACTACTCCGTGGGGCATTCTGAAGGTGATGAGAATAAATAACCGAATAGATTAGGTACGAAAACGGAATCCATGAAAATTGTAAACGAACCATTAGAAACCAGAAATTCCACAAACGAAGAGAAATTCAGGAAAATCCGCATTTCCTCTTGTGTCCACTTGTGACGATGGCATGATAGGACGAGCTCAAAGGTCTTCGTCCCTGCTAAAGGATATGTAATTAAACATTGAGGGCGCCAAAGCTTCTGTTTCCAGCAGAAAAGTGCAAAAGCATGTGGATTCCTTCTGCTAAAACCGGACTACAAGGGATTCTCGAAAAGAAATTGGAAAGTGAAGATGGGCTGCTCCATGAAAGGGACTTACCTAAGATTACATTGCAAAATTTTTGCAACTGTCCTTCAATTCCTATTTTCCACTATATTATTATAATAGTAATATAATAATAAGGAAGACAATTTCCAGGAGGACAAGAATGTAAGACTTCCAGATTTCTTCTTCCAATTGGAACATTTGTAGTAAATATTTTCTGACCTGGTTTCGCGACATCTCTCAATTTGTCATTTAGCTGCGAAAAAAAATTCAAAATCGTATAATGCAAGAAAATTCCAGCTTGACCCTGAAAAGCTCAACGGAACGAGATATCCACTGCGACTTTCGCAACTTCCATGGCGCGATGTTCTTAGCTCTAATTTCGGTTCGATGTCAGGTCCCTTGAACGTACAGATGTGGATTGCTTTTGGATTATGTTTGAAGAGACTATTGAGAACATATCAGGCTGTGTATTGTGCGTGCTTTCTAGAAATATCCCCTCTAAGAGCGCCGATATGCAATGGGTCATAGTTGCGGATAATTAATAAAAATATCATGACATTACAGTGCCTAGTAATGCCTAAAGTTCATTTAGAATGTAATCTTGTAATGTATGGAGTACCTTTAATAAAACAGATTCTATCAAAATGTTACAATTTCTATAACGGTGTGGCACGATGATTTTAAGGAAATTAATTGGTGATATTTTGCTCCCAGATTCATGGGCTCGGTCCGGAAAACCCTATCCGTCTCCCCGACGGCTTCAGGCGGGCTGAATCGCTTCGTCATGACCCCGCATCAGCGGAAATCGTTTGATGCGATTCGGCCGGGGGAAGTCGGGGCGATCGTCGGGGCAGCCGGGACGGGGAAGACCTTCATCCTTCGGGAGAGAATCCGGGGCGTCGTGGAGGGATGGTCCGATTCGCCGCTCGGGGATGCGAGGGAGAAGGTCCTCCTCGTCTGCAGCAGTCCGGGCCTCTGCGCCCATCTGAGGAGGAGCCTCCCCGACCTCCTGCTCCATTCGGCTCTGGCCGCCTTCCGTCGACGCGGCGAGGACGCTTCGCAGCTGGAAGACGGAGTGCGGAAGTTGCTTTCGGAGAATTTCTTCGTCTCCACTTTCGACTCCCTGGATCAGCTGAAAGCGAAGGGCGAATCGAAACCGATAGAAACCGAATCCACGAAATCGGATCCAGGCAACAGACAGGTGGATTGCTTCGCGGTTTTAAAGGAATTTATTGTACGCGATTTTCGCTACGTCGAAAAGAAGGAAGGAGAGAACGAAATAACAATAAAGGAAGAAGAAAATATGAAGAAATCCGCGAACGAAAGAAGCGAAGAGAAAGGAATATTTGATGGCATCAGACCCGAATTTCGTCACATTTTCATCGACGAAGCCGAGGATCTCTTCTCTCGGTACGGGGATAAATGGTTGAACGTCCTTCGCGGTTATTACGATCAAAGCAAAAAGGGATATTTCTGCTTCGCCCTCGATCCGATGTATCATGAGATACCGAGAGAGAACCTTTTGTATGGCGTGCTCACGGGCGGTGCGAAACTGACCGCTGTCGTGCGGAATCCCGTGTCGATACATGGGCATTGCGAGTCTGGGGAACAGTTCGAGGAGAAATATCTTGCAAATTTTTCTATGGATCCGGAGTTGTATGATGTGAGAGAGATTCGCATGGGACACGAGTTCCAGGGTCCTAAGGTCCAACGGCTCACAGTGGACCCAACAAATGCGAACACTGTGATGAAGAGTATCCGCAAAGTCTTGCAAGAAATGTTCCCCAGTCTGAAAGGCAAAACCGTAGCCATCCTCTATCAGGACGAGACGATGCTCAAAAATTACGGCGGAGAGAGACTTTCGACCGAGCTGGGCGGTCGCAGGGCAGCGGACCCGAGGAACAGGTCGGATGACGGCGATATCGGTGACGTCATCGTCGACACCGTCCGGGGTTTCAAGGGGCTCGAGGCTAATGTGGTTTTTCTCCACTTGGTTCCCTCCTCCGGCACGGAGCACCTCATGTATTTGGGGAGCACGAGGAGTACGTGCTACCTGTTCCTCGTCGAGCTGCCTTCGTCCCTGCCGGATGTCGACGAGACCAGGAGGTCCAAGCTGCAGAGGCTGCTCGAGGCGGATCTGCCCGAGAGGGAGAAGGAGAGGCTGGGGAGGCTGCTCGTCCAGAAGGCGGGGATCTTCGACGTGCCACGGGAGTCCAGGGGGCAAATTTATTCGGAGGTCGCCGGGGATCCTGCTTTTCAGGGGCAGTTCGACTCGACCCTCAAGTCCTTTCTCCAGCGGCAGCGTGTCGGAAAGGATCAGAAGAAGAAGGTTTTGGAGATGCGCCCCGAGGATTGGCAGAAGACTCTAGCAGGGATCGTCGCCGAAGAAAACTTCGCAGGGAAATACAGGTCCATCATGCAGGCGATGGCGCAGTCGGGTCTCCTCGACGAAGAATCGAAAGAACGCATCATGGAGGCCACCTCGGACCCCAACAGACTCTCCGCATTCCTCAACGATCCTTCCTTCCTCGGAGCCGCCAGTTCTCTGATAGAGACGTCACTGAAGGGAACAAATCCCTTCGAGGGGAAGCTCAAAGAATCAGAACCGGATTGAACGAATGCATCGAATGAGACCGAATGAACGTAATGCATCGAAGGAAACCGAATGAACGTAATGCATCGAATGAGACCGAATGAACGTAATGCATCGAAGGAAACCGAATGAACGTAATGCATCGAATGAGACTGCCGGGCGTGGGAAGCCGAGTGCCTCCTCCGACTCGATACCCACTCCGTGGTTTCGCTTCCCCGCACTTGATGCATTCACTGGCTTTTTCTGCCTCCTCCCTCCACATTTCCAAAGGAAACTTATCCTTCTCTTTTTTTTTCTCGGAATTCCTAGATTCGTTCACGATTCTCTCCTCGTTGGGATTTATTTTGATTACTTTGGTTATTACCTTATTACGTATGTGTCTCGTATTCACGTTATGAAGAGATATTTTAAGACAATCCCTCCCGCTGTCTCATTCACTCCCCCAGCACTGAATTAATTGAAAAAAAAAGCATTTTTCCCCCAAAATGCTTTTTTTTTCAATTAAAATTCTCGCGAACTAATCGTGATACAAGCAAATTGTAAACACCAAAATATTAAACAAGTTTTGGGAATGATCGCAATATTACGTTTCCGGGCTGTCACGAAAGTTTGTCATAAATCCATGTTTGCGGGGGCGAATGCGTTCAAATCCTGTTCGATCAGAAAATGAGGATGAAAGTGAAATTACATTATTCTTCCATTTCCACATCAATTTTAGGAAGTTTAGTGCGGGGAAACAAAACAAAAAAAATCAGAACGTCAGTAGTTACTTCATTGAGTCTTTTTTTCCTATTTCCTGCCTGTCCCGTCCGTCTCGATAGCGAGGCTGTGAACTCAGGCCATCTATCATTACAAAAATCGCTTTGTTAAATCGCTTTGTTAAATCGCTTTGTTAAATCGCTTTGTTAAATCGCTTTGTTAAATCGCTTTGTTAAATCGCTTTGTTAAATCGCTTTGTTAAATCGCAAACAATTTAGCGAAACAATTTAGCGAAATCGCAGAACCGAAACGGCAGCGCAACCTTGAGCTCCCCGATGCCATTCGCCAGAGCCTTTTTTCCACCTGCCTTTCTCCGTGACGTGAATGGAGCATGGAGCCCACGAAACAAAACAAAAAAATCCAATATTCGTCTTAGAGTTGCAGTTTGAAAGCAGCCTACCACGTGCAGCGCGCCCGCCGACCGTGGCGATCGCGTTTCCCGATGCACGCGGCGACACTCGGTGATTGTGGGGTGTGCGGCGAGGGATGATGTCGTCCCCGAACGAGTGTGACGCCGACTCTCTCGTCTCCGCGTCCATCCTGAAGATGGCGAAGCGAAAGCGGATCTCAGACTTTCCGTGAAAGTTGTTCCACCCCCCCCCCCTTTCGCAAGGACGACCTCTGAATTTAATATCACTAATCCTCGCGTGATAAGGGACATTCGTGTTGAAAGCTCCAGTTCATGTATGGAAGCGTTTTGCCTATTAAGCTGTCACACACATACAAGCACACAAAAACATTATTTGGGTTTCAATTATTTGACGTCAACAATAAAGGAGGAATTCGCAAGTCACCGACGAAATCAATTTGCGGGAACCTGGATGCTTCTCGAGGTTTGACTATCCCGATCCGATTGGCCGTTCGTGCGACGGAAGAGAGAGAACGAAGAGGGACATCCTCAGGAGACATGGAGACATCCTCACTCCGGTTTGCTCGCCCTTGCCGGAGGGAGGACCCCCCTCGGGCCCCCCCTCGGGCCCCCCCTCACTCAAAGGGGTGCTCAGGCTCAACTGCAAAAACAGGGTTGGACTGTGGTTTAAGGAGCCCCCAGGCGTGACGCGCGCCACCATTGGCCCAATCTTGCGAAGGAGAGTAATTGAAGATGATATTTTGTCGTCTCCGAATGTTGCATCATGTCCAGAGGCTTGGTGTAACCAAGGTTCATGCATTGTTCGCTTATTCCGTAATCTTATGTAATCCAATAGTCCTTTGATTTTATTAGACGAATCAACTGGATATTCATTTATAGTTAAGGTTGCCATTACCTATGTCACCTCAGTCCCCAACCCGGTGGGTTAACTAAAGAAACTAAGCCTCGCCTCTGGGATTTCCTACACAGTGCACCTACGCTATCTCCTTTTTTTCAGCCAAGCGTAATTCATCGGAATCCCGCGATAGCATTATTTACAGACGGAGGCCAGCCCAGGGAGACGTCACGCAACACTGGCCCCGAGGAAGGAAAAAGACGACTTCCTCTCAGCGTGTCTGCCTCCTCGCGAAACGATAGGTCTAGGGGGAAAAAGAATTGGCAAAGGCAGNAAGGATCAGAAGAAGAAGGTTTTGGAGATGCGCCCCGAGGATTGGCAGAAGACTCTAGCAGGGATCGTCGCCGAAGAAAACTTCGCAGGGAAATACAGGTCCATCATGCAGGCGATGGCGCAGTCGGGTCTCCTCGACGAAGAATCGAAAGAACGCATCATGGAGGCCACCTCAGACCCCAACAGACTCTCCGCATTCCTCAACGATCCTTCCTTCCTCGGAGCCGCCAGTTCTCTGATAGAGACGTCCCTGAAGGGAACAAATCCCTTCGAGGGGAAGCTCAAAGAATCAGAACCGGATTGAACGAATGCATGGAATGAGACCGAATGAACGTAATGCATCGAATGAGACCGAATGAACGTAATGCATCGAAGGAAACCGAATGAACGTAATGCATCGAAGGAAACCGAATGAACGTAACGCATCGAAGGAAACCGAATGAACGTAATGCATCGAACGAGACCGAATGAACGTAATGCATCGAACGAGACCGAATGAACGTAATGCATCGAATGAGACCGAATGAACGTAATGCATGGAATGAGACCGAATGAACGTAATGCATCGAATGAGACCGAATGAACGTAATGCATCGAACGAAACCGAATGAACGTAATGCATCGAAGGAAACCGAATGAACGTAATGCATCGAAGGAAACCGAATGAACGTAATGCATCGAACGAGACCGAATGAACGTAATGCATCGAACGAGACCGAATGGACGTAATGCATCGAACGAAACTGCCGGGCGTGGGAAGCCGAGTGCCTCCTCCGACTCGATACCCACTCCGTGGTTTCGCTTCCCCGCACTCGATGCATCCACTGGCGTTTTCGGCCTCCTCCCTCCACATTTCCAAAGGAAATTTCTCCTTCTCTTTTTTTTTTCTCGGAATTCCTAGATTCGTTCACGATTATCTCTTCGCTGGGATTTATTTTGATTGCTTTGGTTATTACCTTATTACGTATGTGTGTCGTATTCACGGTATGAAGGGATATTTTAAGACAATCCCTCCCGCTGTCTCATTCACTCCCCCAGAACTGAATCCCGGCCATTTTTACCCCAAAATGCTTTTTTTCAATTAAAATTCTCGCGAACTAATCGTGACACATGCAAATTTTAAACACCAAAATATTAAACAAGTTTTGGGAATGATCGCAATATTACGTTTCCGGGCTGTCACGAAAGTTTGTCATAAATCCATGTGTGCGGGAGCGAATGCGTTCAAATCCTGTTCGATCAGAAAATGAGGATGAAAGTGAAATTGCATTATTCTTCCATTTCCACATCAATTTTAGGAAGTTTAGCGCGGGGAAACAAAACAAAAAAAAAATCAGAATGTCAGTAGTTACTTCATTGAGTCTTTTTTTCCTATTTCCTGCCTGTCCCGTCCGTCTCGATAGCGAGGCTGTGAACTCAGGCCATCGATCGTCAAAATTTAGCGAAACAATTTAGCGAAATCGCAAAACCGAAACGGCAGCGCAGCCTTGAGCTCCCCGATGCCATTCGCCCGAGCCTTTCTTCCACCTGCCTTTCTCCGCGACGCGAATGGAGCATGGAGCCCACGAAACAAAAATTAAATCTGATATTCTTCTTGGAGTTGCAGTTTGAAAGCAGCATACCACGTGCAGCACGCCCTCCAACGATGGCGATCGCGTTTCGCGATGCACGCGGCGACACTCGGTGATTGTGGTGTGTGCGGCGAGCGATGATGTCGTCCCCGAACGAGTGTGACGCCGACTCTCTCGTCTCCACGTCCATCCTGAAGATGGCGAAAGGAAAGCGGATCTCAGACTTTCCGTGAAAGTTGTTCCACCCCCCCCCCTTTCGCAAGGACGACCTCTGAATTTAATATCACTAATCCTCGCGTGATAAGGGACATTCGTGTTGAAACCACCAGTTCATGTATGGAAGCGTTTTGCCTATTAAGCTGTCACACACATACAAACACACACACATACAAGCACACAAAAACATTATTTGGGTTTCAATTATTTGACGTCAACAATAAAGGAGGAATTCGCAAGTCACCGACGAAATCAATTTGCGGGAACCTGGATGCTTCTCGAAGTTTGACTGTCCCGATCCGATTGGCCGTTCGGGCGACGGAAGAGAGAGAACGAAGAGGGACATCCTCAGGAGACATGGAGACATCCTCACTCCGGTTTGCTCGCCCTTGCCGGAGGGAGGACCCCCCTCGGGCCCCCCCTCGGGCCCCCCCTCACTCAAAGGGGTGCTCAGGCTCAACTGCAAAAACAGGGTTGGACTGTGGTTTAAGGAGCCCCCAGGCGTGACGCGCGCCACCATTGGCCCAATCTTGCGAAGGAGAGTAATTGAAGATGATATTTTGTCGTCTCCGAATGTTGCATCATGTCCAGAGGCTTGGTGTAACCAAGGTTCATGCATTGTTCGCTTATTCCGTAATCTTATGTAATCCAATAGTCCTTTGATTTTATTAGACGAATCAACTGGATATTCATTTATAGTTAAGGTTGCCATTACCTATGTCACCTCAGTCCCCAACCCGGTGGGTTAACTAAAGAAACTAAGCCTCGCCTCTGGGATTTCCTACACAGTGCACCTACGCTATCTCCTTTTTTTCAGCCAAGCGTAATTCATCGGAATCCCGCGATAGCATTATTTACAGACGGAGGCCAGCCCAGGGAGACGTCACGCAACACTGGCCCCGAGGAAGGAAAAAGACGACTTCCTCTCAGCGTGTCTGCCTCCTCGCGAAACGATAGGTCTAGGGGGAAAAAGAATTGGCAAAGGCAGGAAATTCCACTCTCGTTATGTTCACGTGAGACTAAAGACGCACTCGTATTAGCGACATTTAGTGATATTAAAGTCATGTAATTTGATCAGCTTCACCAAAACGCTTTGAAAAATCAAAGCAAGTCCAACTTCAGCACATTCCATAAAAAATATGGTATCATATCAATAGTATGGAATAGTTTGGAGAAAATATTTTGATTTGGGCGTGCTATAGGATGAGATTATTGCAATTTTGGCGATTGATGTCGCCAGAACGCCAGATGCAATATTATTTTTGAACAAATCCAACTTCTTGGAATTTATTCGCAAATAATTGCTCTGGGGTCATGTAAGTACTTCTTTTAATATCTGATCTTCCTCCTAAGTATTATGTAAGTACTTCTTTTAATATCTGATCTTCCTCCTATCTAAGTACTATGTAAGTACTTCTTTTAGTATCTGATCTTCCTCCTATCTACTTTCACTGCTTTTTCCTTCAGGTGGAGAGGATCAGCTGTGAACAGTGTCCGTCTTCCCTTCATAAGTAAACCAGGAAAATAATATGTTTAACACGTTTGATTTAAAGTTCTTCCAATCCTTTGCATTTCCCATCGCTTTTTTTCCCAATGAATGGAAACGAATAGAAATCTATTACTTGAATACTTGTTGGCAATTCACACCTGAATAATAAGAACATGGAAAATAATCAGCCGCATCCCTGCGCGAATGTGTCTCAACGTTGCAAAAAGAAATCATCTCATGTGCATAAATATGAAGGAATAGTTATGAAGCTACTACCTGGGTGCCTTTCTTGCCATTTCCGCTCGGGTCTTTGTTTTCCCGCTTTTGCCATTTGTCTTTTTTCCGGGTGGCTTTTTTCCCGAAAAGATAAGGCCACACTGTCAGGAGCGCGTTCTGGGTGCACAGGGGAACGTGATAAGAAAAAGGGATGGACCGATATAGGATTCCTAAATGCAGATGTCGATACGCTGAAGCAGTGTTGCAAGGCCTGCAAACACCTTTGTCGTGGCCCTTGGATGGCTCCGGTCTGTAAAGGTCCATATGTAAATGCGGCGATTTAAATGTGGCGGCTCCTCGAACCCGTGGAACATGCGGCGAAACCTCAATTTGGCCCTCTCTAGGGAAAAGGTTGTGCACCACTGTACGAAAAGAAAATTATATATATACGTGGGTTTTTATGGTAGTCATCACTATCAAAATATACACTGAAATCGAGAATTAAGCAGCTTCACATTAATTCACTCGGATAGACAGGGTATATGGCACAGGATAGGGAATTATAGATTTACATGTGGTACAAATGTATTTCCATAGAGGAAAGGTCTTGTCACTCATGGCAGGTGAGAATGAATCGCCATAGGGTGCGTATGGATGCCCAGGGGTGAGGATGGACAGTCACCATGAAGAGAATACCCGAGGGTATGTTTCATTATATTGCATGGGGCGATGCCGAAGGGTGAATGGTACCTTTTAAAAATTCGACGCTATCCTGGAAAGAGGGTGAGGACATTGCACCCGAGGGTGGCCATGCAACAATCAAGGGTGCTGCAGAACACGGTGATCGTGCTCATACCCATATGGTGGCTGTCAAGTGACAAAACATGCACCCCCATGAGGGTGAGGGATCTCGCCTTTAGGATTTGCAGTGTTTCAAAGCGATTTTCATGCTGCATTATGCTTGTATATGTGTGCATCTTATCGCATCGTAATTGTAGCCTTTGTAAATGTTTCACAGGAACGTCGATAACGTTGTTCAGTACCGTCTTGCTTGCAACAGTTTCTAAGGAGGGCAGTTACCTTTTCCTTTGGGACAATGTCCAATGTTCGGTTTGGCTGAGCGCTAATCCCTTCATGTCTCCGCGATTTTCCTTCCTTCCCAGGAAGATGGATCGGCATAGGAATGGCAGCAAATTCGTGGCAATGGCTCGTGAGGTTCATATCGAATATGTTTAAACGACCGGGATCGAGCGAGTGACGTTGTCTCTCACTACGTAAATGGATATTTTAGAAATCTGAAACTTGGTTGTATGACGCTTTTGGAAAATTGAGCTTAGAAAATACGCATGAAGAGGCATTTGCCCGTAGGAGAAAATATTGCATGATCCAAGGAGATTTTTGAAAAATAAAAATCGTATAGAATGCATATAGGATCCTGTGAAATTCTTACGGGAATCCTATGAAACCCTTAATGTTCCAAAAAGTGTCTAGGACTCTAAAAAATCCTAACTTATTTTTTTTCCTACGGATACCCTCGCGACACTGTCTATGTGTGCATGTGTGGGGTGTTTATTATTTTTTTTTTGGGTGTGGGGAGGGGGGGAAATTCTCAAATAAATATTGAAAGCTGCATAGAAGCTGTTGCTAAAAATATGTTCCCCTGCTATCAGTTGATATCTGCATGATCTCCAAAGAATCTTGTGTTTTGTGTTTCTTTTTTACTTCGTCCTGCATAAATGGTGATACAATAGACACTGTTATTTGTTTCGATGAGGGAAAATCTTCCTCTCCTCAAACGTCACTGCTTTGGAGCGTAGTGCTGTCTTCGTGCGGAAAAAAAAACACGATTTTGTTCTGCTTTGGGTCGAATCACCAATCTTGGCATTCCCTTCGTTTTCTTTCTCCTTGTCCGGTTCGACAAATTCCCCAGAGGACTCCGAATCCGGAACGCCACGATGCCACCCGATATGCGAAGAGGCCACCTACCCAAGCGAAGAGGCTACCTACCCAAGCGAAGAGGCTACCTATCTAAACGAAGAAGCCACCTACCCAAGCGAAGAGGCTACTTACCCAAGCGAAGAGGCTACCTATCTAAACGAAGAAGCCACCTACCCAAGCGAAGAGGCTTCTTACCCAAGCGAAGAGGCTACCTATCTAAGCGAAGAAGCCACCTACCCAAGCGAAGAGGCTTCTTACTCATGCCTCTTCGAGCGAACACCGCGAGGGAGAGGGAGAGGAGAAGGTGCCTCCTTATCTGCCTCTCGGTGCACGTCACCTTCGCACCAAGTCAGTGTGAAAACCACTTCGACGATCCGGTCCATAGGATGCCGTTCCGGCCAGCGTCTCGCGTCTCGTCAGGTAGGCTCCAGCCCGTTTCGATCATTTTTCTGGGGTTTTTTTCCCGAGCGGAAATTCGCAGGCGCGAGGGGGTGGCTCGGCTCGCGCGAACGTGGATTGTGGATTCGGAGTAAACATTCCAGTTTTACTCTTGAGGAAAGAGAGTTGCAAAGCTGAATGGGGAAATGCGTTCAAAGCATGGTTACCAACCATTATTACGACATATCAGTCGTTACCATATTGAAACCCATTATATTCTTATCGAACCAGGTCGATTTCCATCCCATAGCATCCAAACGAGGCCCATGATCGAAAGCCCGAAGAGCCATGCCTCGGATCAATAAGACTGGATTTCCCAGGCTGCGGGCCGGTCCGATTGGCCTATTGTGCTAGGTCGATTAGCCAATCGGGCCAGCCGGGAATTCACGGCTGGGTGAATTGCACCTCAAACGTGGTTCGGAAATTGAGTTTTCGAGCTGGATACAGTGCAAAATTTAAATCGTTCCGTGCAAGACTCTAACGGGCGAAGAGGACAGCGCACAAATATAGCCTCTCGTAGAGATAAGCTCGGCGAGAGATAAGTGAAGCAATATTACTCGTAAAATTGTCACAGCTTGAGAAGCCGGAAGTCGTCGAAAGAACCTTCGAGGGTATAAATCGATGACTCATCTCGTTTCCAGAGCCATCGGACGTCTCCGCCGTCTCCGCGTCCGGATCGGGGGGCAATGCGGCCCCGCCGGGCGGAACGAAGTCCGTTCCTCGGGCGACGCCGAGGCGAGTTTAGAACGTCCGCTCGGAACTTCATCTTCCGCTCGGAATTCCTCCGAATGAATTCGTAAAAGTGCGATTTCCATAGGCAAAGCCGGAAGCAGAAGGATTTTGGCCTCCTCGAGGAAGCCACCCTGCTGGGTTCGACGAAGGAAGGGCTGCGCGTCCACGAGCCGAGGAAGCGACTCCTGTTCTCGTATGAAGTGAGAAATTTGGACGTTTTCAGCGTGGGACGGCAAACGCTTCCATTTCGGACGTACGGCAAGGTCATCGTTCTCACCGGTGCCAACGGAGTCGGTAAGGTCGACGTCTGCCCTCAAAGAAGAATTTTTGTCCTTCCTCTAAGCCTCCTCTAAGCCTCCTCTAAGCCTCTAATCCTTCTATGGATATTCATCCAAGAGCCAGCAGAACTTCGAAACGGACGGAAAGCGAAACGTCTTCGGAAAATTTCGGTCAGGTTCGGCGACGGTTACGATTTGAAACGCGACTTTGGAGAAATGCGCTTCGCATCGCCAACAACTTCACGAGTGACGTTCATTGGTCGATATCGCATTTAACCGGAAATTGGAAAAGAATGGGGAAAGGTGCGAATGCATAATTTATTTTTCTTTTTAGTTCTATGAAGCAAAAATTTTGTCAAAAACTTTACTTATATGCACTTTTTCATGCTGCTTTTTTTTAAAAGGCATTATCGAAGGGAAGTGCATATTCAAATGAAATACTAATTCTTCCGAACGCAATGTAATTTGTAATTTGTAATTTTATGGTAACTGAACCTAACCTGGCTCTCGAGCCATGAGCTGTAATTGTGAATAAATAGTTATTTTGCGGTTCTTTAACCAGATCGAATTACCCAAAGGATAAAGCGCCTAGAAACCTGTTGGTTAGTGTTGAAGGGTCTCCCCGAATACGTCGGGCTAACCGAAGCAGATGATCGCTTGATTGTGGTTTGAGTTTCTCACGCGAGTTCCGTGCCGAAGGGCGTGACCTCGCCGCTGATTAACCGCTCGCCTGCTGAGGGGCTTGTGAGGGAATTTGAGTGCATCATTTGCAGACAATGTCCTGAAATTGTAACATACATCGAGCTTCTTCCTGAAGTTCATGATCGTGTATGATGCATCTTTGCTTTTTTTTTTTGTTAAATGAGCTATGAAGACAGCTGTTTTTAAGCCCATCCGCTGACTCGCCCATCTGAGAGAGGGACTCGGTATGAGGGCCTTGCCTGACCAGGCTGGTCTGCCAGACAAATTTACATGGATGTTTGAGTAGAGACAGGTGCATTCACACTAAATGAATACCCCGGATGGACACAGGATGTGATTGTTCGTTTTGACGAATTACATTGATTAAAATTTTCACAAATTAAATGGTCATTCACAGCAACTAATAGGGCGGGAAAGTGGTCAGCGTATGGGTTACAGGAAGACACTCGAGTGAAATATATTAAGCCACTTTCTTCAACACGAAAAAGGAAAGACGACCTTGATGAGCACGATGTTGAACTACATGCTGGGCGTGGATTTTGAGGACGACGAGAGACTTCAGATGGTTCAGTCAAGAAGAGACCCGCTGAAGAACAAATCCCGCGCGGTCACCGCCTACGTCGTCCACCCGCAGAAGGCGCAAGGCCGGCGCACGCACCCGATCACGATCGTGGACACGCCGGGGTTCGAGGAGACGGAGGGGCTGGGCGGCGACACCGTCTCCACGCTGATGGCCCTCTTCCAGCACAGAAGGGGCATCGACTCGCTCCATTCCGTCGGGATGGTCGTCTCCGCTGCGACCACGAGGTGGACGGCCGGTTACGCCCAAGCCATCCAGCAGCTTCAAAGAATCTTTGGCACGGACGTAGTCAACAGCATCCACCTCTTCGTCACCTTCGCTGACGCCAGGCATTCTTCCGTCCAGGACATGGTGGAAAGGGCTGGAATACCTCATAATGGAACGTATCCAGTCGACAATCGATGCCTTTTCAATAGGAACCAAGAAAAGAAGCCCGCTTGGGACGAAACGATGAGAAGCATGGCAAAATATTTTGCGATATTATCGGATGCCATCCCAGTGAGCGTGATCCGGACCCGGGAATTCCTCATGCGGAGAGAGGGAATCGAGAACCACGTCAAAGATCAGCTGGAAAAAGTAAAAAAAGGTAAGGTACACTAAATTAAGTATGATTTCATTTTTGATTTGCTTGAACTTCGCCATTTCAATTTGGAGTGTATGAGATTTGTCTCGGTAGTGGTCATAAGTCCTTTTTATAGTTAATTTTGACCTTTTTGGAGCTAAGAAGAAGGGATATCAGAAATGGTAAATGGTGTAATAAAAACATTAAGGCAGTAATGTAAGCGGGTGGCTTACCGAACAAAGGTTAACTATTTGGCGAAGGCAACATATTTGACTGATTACTAAGAAAAAAACTTGCACCAATGAGTGTCTGGTAGCGCTCTTATAGCCGAATTTTTGCCCAGGAATTTCTTCGCATTCCACGAATACGAAGAAATGGAATGAAATAAATATTTTCCATCATTGATTTAATCATTGACATAAAAAAATTAGTTTTTACTTTTGGTACGCATAGAATAACTTCCAATTAGCGTAAACCTCTCATCATCCTGCATCGTTTTGATTATATTTATTGTCCCTTTTTTTTTACAACTTTATGAAGTTTCCCGGTTGACACAAGGTCCTCCACATCCAAAGGATTTCCCCGAAGCTGCTGCAAAAGTTCTGAAAGAAAGAGCTAACACGCTGGAAATTTTCATTTCAGGACTGGAAACCTTGGAGCTCCTCCAAACCGCTTCCAACGTCTTGAAGAAGAGCATCGCTCAGGAGGCGAGCCAGGAAAAGCTCACGGAAATCAGGAAACTCTATCGGACCACCCAGCTGAAGGTCCACAAGCTGATCCGCGACTCACACGCTAATCTATCCAAGCTGGAAGAAAGTGCCCCGAAACGGGATGCATTCCCCTTAATCGCGCACATCGACTTCCTCATCCAGCTGGAGCTGGATGAAGGACACCAAGGACAGGCAGCAGCCCTGAAGGTCACGCGCGCGGCCGCAGAGTGGATGGCATCCGTAAGGGACGAGGCATATTGGGATTGTTTCTTTCTATCACTCTCCGATCCAGAGGAGACCGACCATTTCGTCGCGTTTGAAGAAAATGACTCTGACGCCCAGCTCCCGCTCGAGCCTGAAGGTCTTCTTAGGACTCTCAGGAAATGCATCAGTAATCGGTATGTGATCACGTCATCGAGTTTTGTTACCTATGCGCTCATCATTTGCCCCCTACACATTCTCCATTATTTTCTTGTCATTTTTGATTGCGTTTATTTCGGTAACCATTAGGCTAGGCATCTCGAGTGGTAAGGGTTTACAAGAACATTATGTACAAGTGAATTAATATTCCGTTTTTGTGTCGAATTCGTGATGTTTTCAATGTTTCGTTCAAAAGGCCAATGATAGTTCCCATGAAAATTCCATTCAAATCTTAATAATGGATTCGAAGGGAAAAAAAATACTATCCAGTATTGACCAGTTTCTCATTGGGAAATCATTACTTGTACCCAGCCTTGTACAAAATACCAGCATCATCCGACCCGGTCCTGTTGCTATGCATTCAACAGGACGCAGACAGAGGGAACGCGCCAAACCCAATCGGGAGTCAGGGACGCATCCCCGATGGCCTCCACTCCAAAGGTACAGGAAGACCTTCAGAATATGTCCTAGGTGTTTATTTCAAACGTTGAAGTGGAACGTGTTTGAATTTCTGACGAGATGGAGGACGAGAGGAGGGTAGCAGAGAGGGCTCGAGGCTTGTCCATTTCTCTAGGAAAGAAAAACGGATACGATTTGTGCGAACTGAAGAAAGAGATGGTTGTTAAGGAGAATGGCTTTGGCATCTATCATGTCATGAAGCCCGATACCCCCGTCACCAACGTCGGGAAGGTCGTCATGTTCGTCGGGGTGACCGGGGCAGGTGCGTTTTTCTCGTCGAATTTTCCTGTTCTCATGGGCATGCGTTGCTTCTGGGTGTACTTACCTTGGGTGCGAGAGTGGGGACGGAAGTACGGAGAGGGAACTTAAAGAGAGGCATTCGAGAAGACTCCTGGAATGAGATACTTTTTGTGTGTAGGTGGTCTGTTCCTTTACGAAGTTGAAGGTGGATTGAGAGACTGATATGCACGAATAATTTTCATTATGAAACACATTTTAGAACGTTTTCTGGATAGCGAAAATAACAAACTTTTTTTCTTTTAGGCTTTATTAACCGTCAAATAAGGCAATTTTTTTCCGGCACACCATATCGTTCTTAAAAAATATTAGCCCCCTTCAACAAAACCTACCCTGTAGGATCTTTTGCAAAATGGATTCAGATATTGAATGTCCTATCATGTCCACACCCAAAAGCCAGGCAAGCTTTTAAACTGTTTGGCACAACAGACTTGAGGTGTCGCAGGAGCTTTGCGATCACATCGCCTTTAGGAAATGCTTAAAGTATAGAGCTTAAGAGAATGGACCATTGCACTTTCAGTTAATATCAACGATTTCACTAGTGTAACCTGATAATAATTTCTTACTGATGATTCCGGATGGAGGGAAAATTCGCGAATCGCTTTTTTCTATTCTCAGAACATAACGCAATGCAAATCCGCAATTGGAGGCTTACCAGCTGACCTGCAGATCAACAGCTGACGATTTCAGCTGGAATGCAGTCTGGAGATTTTGATGGCCGATCAAAAATTGATCTTACTTTCAAGTGTCAGATTACCTGACACGACCGCATGGTCTGAAAGGTCTGAAGCCCTTATAAGTCAAAGGGACGCAAGGACTTCAGCCACGCCTCGTGGAAACACCAGATTCATGCCCATTCACGCATTTACCAGTCTTGTAAAATTAGACATTAAAAGCGCAGTCATGACTTCGTTCAATACGAATGGCAGACTCGCTTCAGACGAAGAACAAAAAACATCAGTCGTGTTGAATCTGTTCATACCTTACTTTTCCAGGCAAGACCAGCATGATCAACTCGCTAATCAACTACCTCCTCGGAGTAGAATTCGATGACGAATTCCGTTTCAAACTCATCCATGAAAAAGTCACCGAGTCATATCACAGTATCACGGATGAGGTTTCCGCTTATATCGTGCACGCCCAGCACGGATCGAGATACCCGCACAATTTGATCATCATCGATACTCCGGGATTCGGTGATACGCGAGGCTTACAAGCTGACAAAGAGTTGCTCCAGAAGCTTAAGAGGTTCTATGACGTGGGAAAGAAATGGAACATCACTCGAATCCATGCCGTGGGCCTTGTCGTTAAATTGAGCGACTGTAGAATCACGACGGAGCAGAAGTACGTTTTCGAGTCGGTGTTGAGCGTTTTTACGAAAGAGGTGGAGCCCGCTTTCGTTGCCGTCGTAACGTTTGCGGACGGAAGTTCGGATCCCCCCGGTCTCAAGGTTTTAAAGGCGGCTGGGATCCCCTACAACGACGTTTTTCTGGTCAACAACTCGCCCGTCTTCTCTCACTGCAAGGAGGGGAACCTGGACATGAAAAGGTACCTGTGGGACACCAACTTCGAGAAGGTGAAGCTCTTCTGCGATCGGTTGGAGTCCTGTGAGGATGCATCCCTCGACACCACGAGGAGGGTGCTGCACGAAAGACTCGCCATGGAAGGCATCACGCTTCGCTTGCAGAAGGAAGTTCAAAACGGTAAAAAACAAAATATATTGATTTCGGAATTTCACCCGGTGAAGCATTGATTAAAACTTCCATTCACTTAAGAAATAATAATTTGTCAGCCTCATGCAGAAGTAATCATAGTTCAAAAGATTGGCTCTCGTAATCTTACTTCTATTGATAGTCAAATTGCAAATAACATTTTCAAGTCACTGTGAAGCATATAGTTGAATAAGTTTTGGCTGAATACCTTTTTCATCGTCTGAAAACAAATAGAAAATTCACAATAGTGAGATACTGGCTGCAACGTTATTTCATTGCTACAGCGATGTAAAACTTTCCGATTTTAACCTCGAGGTTGGGGCTCTTTATAACAGAAAGCAGGACTGTTTGAAAAAGGTACTTTATCTAATACACGACGATGATATATACACGATAGTGACTGCCAAACGCTAACTCTAGATTGGTCAAAACAGAAGTTGCATATGAATTATCCGAGATAACGGAGAGCCTAAGGTGCGGACATAGTTTGCTGGCCCTTCGACCAAAGAAACTCGCAAGTTGTATTATAACCTTGATGTCCTAAAACACTACGTATTCCGTAAATTCCAAGGATTTTCTGAGGTGGGGGTCTCAGTCACTCAATATAGGACATTTACTGAATTCTCGAGACGTAAATTCTTAACTTCCGTAGATTAGGGGAATCCTTGGTTCACAAATAAGATGTAAACGCTGAGTTTTTCTTACGCAGGAAGAAACCGCCAGTGTAATAATTTTCCATCGTTCAGTGCTTATAACTCGAAAGCAAAATATTTGAATATGCGACATGACCGCTTGAATCATACGAAGGAACGTCGAAAATTGAGGTCGATTAAATTTTCCCAGGTTGTATATTACACAAAAAAGGCATTTGTAGATGAAAAGTAAATTTATTTTGCTACTCTTCCAGAAATGCGAAAATAGGTTAGATGGAAGTCTAAATATGCTTTTTACATGTGCTCTTGAAAGATTTATAGAAGAACTATAAAATGTAAATCTGGTCGTTCATTATAATGGAAGGTAACAAGGTTAAGTTTTAATTTGAAAATTGCTTTCTATTGAGCACATTTTCCAGCTGCAGTATGCAAATAAGACTTACTTCGCTCTCTGCAGTTAAAAAATGCATCTCGTATCTCATGTCTCGCAAACAGCGGAAGATGTCAGCATAGGATCTCCAAAAATGAATATGTTTGTGTTCTAGGAATGGACATTCTGAAGCTTCTTGAAGTCACCTACGGTGCATTTAAGAAGGGCAGCGCTGAGAAGACCAACAAGGACAAGCTAAAAAAGTTAGGGAAAGAGTTTAGGGACGTCCAGTTGAAAGTGCACAAACTCATCGGTGACGCTCGAGCCAGCTTTTCCAAGCTGGAAGAAATCGCCCTTAAACCGGAATCGGTGACCATCACAGAGTACATCGAATTGCTCATCCGGAAGGAGCGCGACAATGGGGATGTTGAGAAACTGAAAGCGCTTGAAGCCTCCCGCAAGGCGGCGGAGTGGCTCTCAGCCATGAGGAAGCAGGCGGAATGGGATCCTTTCCAAGATTGTCTCGCCGGTCTGAGAAAGATCGGCCTTCAACTCGCATTTGACGGCGGAGACTGCAACGTCCAGTTCCTCTAAGAGCCTTCGGAATATCTTTATATTCCTGGGGAGGGGGGATCCCTTTCACGTGACTGAAGACTAAATTAGATATTACTTGGACGAAAGTCATAACAAGAAAATTGAATGAAGTAAATACCAGATGACTGTCCTCGCCCTGAATCGACATTCCTTCTGGTCTTTCTCTCCAGTCTTTTTTAAAGCCAATATAGAGATAAATGGGCTATGATTCGAAATTTTCTTGACTCCATGCAAATTCATGAGTAAATGTACTCAAAAGGAGAGCCTTACTTGTTGCAGTTCCGCGTTACTCCAGATATTAATACTCGTACATAGCCCACGAGTAAACCAAACCCCTTTTAAACTTCAAATCAGCAGGTGAATTTAAAATATTTATCAGGGTTACTCAACCAATGCTTTTTAAGGCAACAGTTAACTATTATGAAAGCACACCTTAATATTTCGCAGCCAGTTGCGCCTGGAGTGAAGAAAATATTATATTCCATTTGTTTTCGACATTCTTAATGGCGTGAAAATAGTGTCCTGCATTATAGCCTGATGCCAATTGTGATTGTGGAGAATGATTTCAAGTACGTTTGCATTGTGAAGTCATGAGGGATGCTCTGAAACGACTAGAAATTTGATAAGACATGTGAAATATGATGGCAAGGAACATTGATAAAAAAAATATATCGTGCATTTCTGACAACTGTTAATGCAGAATAATGCTGTCCTATATACTTTGGCGGAAAAACGTTTCCAGATTGACGCTTGATAAATCCAACTTTTAAGAAGTTAGGCGTTTATTTATTTTACACTGAAAACACAATGTTATCATTTTCATGGTAAACGTTCAACATCTCAAGGTCGTTTTGACTAATAATTAATGACTCATTTGACTAATAATTTGACCAAGTTCAACTTTCCTGGGTTTCGGGCTACACTGGTTTCAATGGTGCTCAACAGATGCTCCTCACTTGTTGCCAAATAGCTCGTTTTCACAGTTGCTTCCTTATTCCAATTCCCGTAAATGTGCAGTATCAAAATGTCGTGGTCGACCAAAGTAAATATTGAGGTGTGCTGGGGTTAGAGGAGGAAGCTACACAGACCGGGCTCCATGGCCGGACTGGAAATTCTAACAGTTCCCCTCATATGCCTTAACTCAAAATACAATTGTCCTATTGAAGTCTTCTTTTTTCAGCTGCGTCCTGTGGATGTCCCATGAGCAAGAACGCCATACAGGGAACGTTTTGATAGGAGAAAGGATTCAGTGTGCCAAATAACACATTTTCTTGCCGTCCTGAAGCAGCTCCAACCTGTCGAAACGCGATTTCTTTATGCTGTATTTTGAATAAGTTCCTCATTTTACAAAAGACCTTAAACCTTTTATGATGAAATTTTGTTTTAGTGAAGCGAATGCACTCAAAACATAGCATTTTAAAGAAGATCTTAGAAACATCAAACAGGGCGCGATATTTTCACAAGTCGATGCTATGTTGCTCAAGGAAATCGGAAAAATGGCATCACTGTGGAAATGTATTAGCTAAATGTATTATTATAAAACGTGACTGTTTTTCCACTAAAATTCGCCAATTATTATATATAAACTATATGAGCCATACATTGAAACACGAAGAAACCCTTCAAAAAGGACTACTACATTTACTTAAGTTTGTGACTACGATTGAAATTAAGTTGCTTTGGTGTACCTGAAATTCCGATTTCCTGAAAAATTCACATTATTGTCGCCACTCCACATCTTCAACATCTCACTTGCTTCTCACATGCGTGAAACCGAAGCTAAAAACATCTGCCAATTCCGAGACTAACATCGAGGAGTCACGAGAAAGTGTGCATCAATGAGCAAGCTCACAGTCGTGACAGACGCTGTCCTTCATGAAAGAGAGAGGAAGGTTTACCGCTTCCCTGTCCTCAGATTCTTATGGACCGAAATAGACGCAGCTTCTAATAGGAACGCCATACCGTCTTGGGTGCATACGGAACAGTCATTCAAACCGGACTGAGGTAAGATCTGATGGTTTCATGGTTCTGAATATAACACCTGCGAAAAAAAAAACATTGAATACCACAGAAAATTGCACATCGTCATATGTTTGTACGTTTGTTTGCGCTCTAGCATCGAAATCGCTGAATATAGAGCTCTGACATATTTTTACACTGATTCCTTATCATTCAAGGATGTGTCCTTCTCCTGGAACATAACTCGATTGCTTTTCTTCTCTTGGCCCAAAATTATTTATTTGAATGGGAGATGGCATTTGCCCATCTCATGACGTGAATGCCGTCGAATAAACATCGACTAGGAAAATGAAAATGCATTTGAGCTTCATCCGCTCGGAGCACAATGTAAATATAATATAATAACTGTTATAGACGTGAGAATGAGTTATGAAATTATCCCAGTCAGGAGTGTATGAGTGGCCATAGATCGGCATATTTTTCTGGAGGCTGTGGCTCCGGAAAGTTTCGCAAACTTGGCCCACGTTTGGCGGACATGGATGTTTCACTAACAGGTGCAAAACGACTGAATCTGACAGGAAACTTCTACGAATGCTTTGAAGCTTTCTTGAGTATCGAAAGTACCTTGTACTTCGATACGTGCCAAAGGCATTCACCACACTCAGGTAGCCATGTCATGCAGCAAAAAAAAAACTGATTCACGTGGGAAAAACTGCATGATGACCATGTACCATCAAGAACGTCCCAGAAAAAAAAAACACTTCTGTATTATTAGTAAGGAAAATAGGGAAGACTTCAGCAGCCATTACAGTTCAAGCTTAATTAAAATGCATCAAGTTAGTGTCGTCATGTCGCTTCTCCTACACCGAGACCTTGATGGCCTACATAAACGCGTCAGTGCCAATTTCGGGAAATAGGTCTGACACAGAAAGGTTTTGAATGAAGAAAGAAAGGTGATGATGAATGGGAAAGCGTCGAATGAGGTCGGAGTCATAAGCGGTGTCCCTCAAGGCTCGGTCCTTGGACCGCTCCTGTTTTTGGTCTATATAAATGATTTGGATCTCGGCGTAGAGGGTATGATAAGTAAATTTGCCGACGACACCAAGATAGGTTTTACCATGAGGGGTGAGGTGGATAGGGGTAGGGCCCGAGCTAGATTTAAGTCTTTTGGACGAGTGGAGCAAGAAATGGCTCATGAGGTTTAATAAAAGTAAGTGTAAAGTTCTCCACGTCGGCCGAAACAACGGTAGGTCTCTCGACACGTTCGGCGATGTTAAATTGGATGAGGCAAACGGAGAGAGAGATTTAGGTGTTTCTATCGATGAGGACCTCAAGTTTTCCTCGCACGCGCAAGCGACGGTGGCCAAATGCAACAGGATTCTAGGTTACATTCGTCGGTCGGTTGCAAGTAGGACATCTCGCGTTATTCTTCCGTTGTATGCGGCGCTGATAAGACCCCAGCTGGAATATTGCATCCAGTTTTGGAGGCCTACAAATAAGGGCGATCTGTTGGCGCTCGAGGGAGTACAGAGGAGGGCCACAAGAATGATTAAGGAGGTTAGGGGACTATCATACGAGAAGCGTTTAGAAGTGTTGAGACTGTACTCGCTCGAACGAAGGTTAAGGAGGGGCGATCTCATCCAGGCTTTCAAGATAATTAAAGGAATAGATAATGTCGAGTGTGGTAGGTTTTTCCAGTTTGATGACAGCAAGAGAACGAGAGGTAACCGACTTAAGTTGCGCAAACCGCAGGTGCGGCTCAGGTCGAGACAGGAATTCTTTACTTGCAGAGTGGTGAACGCGTGGAATGCGTTAGATGACGAAGTAGTGGCTGCCCCGCGCTGTGACTATCTTTAAGAAGAAACTAGATGCTTTCATGGACAGGCAAAAAGGTGGGGGGCAATGTTGACGTTAGGTACTAGACAGTAAGCAACTAGGATAATCAAAAAAAAAAACAAGCAAAACAAAGCAAAAATACATGCAAAACAAAACAAAAATACAAAAATATTTAGCTTGAAGAGGGTTAGGCCTACCCTAAAATTAAGGAACGCTCGACCTCGACACGTGATATCGAAATGGGTGAAATCGCCTCTTGATATCACTAACTCTCTTGACTCTTGACTTGACTTCTTGAATCCTTGCTCCTAGTTATGCGATCCGAAAATGCCATTCTGCTTGTTTGATGCGACGAAATTGGAGCTAAGAGCCCTTCATCCACTGTCTTATTTGCTCTAAATCAAATGTTTCTCTTGAAATAAATACTCCTAGGTAGATCGACTGAATATAACTGCTAACACTGACGGAGTAAGCATTTAAAAAAATTATTTACGGCAGGTACCGCAAATGGTCCAGCATTCAAAGAATGTTGGTCCAATGTGGGTGTATAAACGGTGACGGTGAGGATGTTGAATTATCTAATGTTGATGTAACAATCAATCCACACCTAGTCTGCAATGATTCAGTGTCTCATTCTAAGCACGTCGGTGTCTTTGTAGGGGATGAAAATGCCAGATTTGTTCAGATTTCGAAATCTTGCTTTACCTCACATGATACCAACATGCTAGCAGGCGAGCCACTGACCCCGAACTTCGCGGATATATTGATACGAATCTAAGCAGGGGGAAGGGAGTGGGGTTATTCAAAGGAAACCACTGTTTTTGGAAAAGATCTTTTCGATTAATTTATTGAAGAGAGACGAATGTGAGATAGGCTTTTTTGTCGCCAACGGTAATATCGCATGGGATTTTCTTTATGACTCCTTGCTTAGCAGCATTGCAAACGGATGCACGGGGCGAATCGGGATCGTCCAAGATGATGAGGTGGGTGGTGGCCCTCATGATGCTCCCATGGTAGTATTCGCTCGGATACCCCGCTTCGATCAGAATCACGAAAGCTGCCTCGCAGCCTCGGATGGATTCTTGGTGGTGAAGGTGGATGTTTGCGTTTTGCTGGCCGAACGTGTTTCCTTCTGAAGAGAGGAACTGGCAAGGCGTTTCTAGGGTGTTCTCGAGGCAGCGATAGATAATCATCTGCACGTATTAAACAATTTATTATAGGTCTGATGATAAAAAAGAACGGGTCTGTGTGAAGAACAGAGCGAAACTTGCGGTTGTGGTTAGGTGTGCGGGCAGAACACGTTGGGTCCTGAATTTGAAGAAAATTGACGTATTGTATCCCGTTTTGTTCCAGTTCCAACGCGATAGGTAACAAAGTGAGCCGTACCAGGCCGCTGATGCTTTCGCCTCAGCCAGGGAAGCTTTCTGGCAGCTCTGTATGTCACGTAAACGCAGCTCTGGCGGGTACATCAGCAAGGATTTCCGTGTGATATCTCAAATCACTTTGAATCGCGCTGTCGAGCTCGCACTGCCGCCTGCCACTGTTGTTAATTGTCTGTCAAGTGGTTAATTCCTTCTTTTGTTGAGAACTCCCTTACTGCACGATGTTTTACCTTCACAACGTTATGCGCCGCCTTTGTTTATGATAACAGTGGCGCCAGGGTGGTAATCGCAATATGAAAAGAGCGCAATAGTTGTACATTTTGCCATTTCAGGCACTGAAGATCATCATATAGAATTATCTGTAAACACTTTCAAAATAAATTCATTGACATTACTTCTGGAAATCCCTTTGTATATTTATTTAGTAATTATCTGATGTCAAAATATCCTATTCCTGATACTTCCCTTTCGCGTGATCCCATTTATTATGAATTAAACTCTCAGTCAACTATTTGGGCACCCCATGTCCTAATATTCTAACAATGAAAAACAACGATGGTTTATTTATCTTGCTCATTGATTGGATAGAGGCCTAAAAGTGGCAGAGTCATGGGAAGAATGGGATCTTCCACACTTTTCGCCTTCTTGTCCTACAAAGAAGAATTCTTTGTTTCCCTAAAAACGCACCTGACTGGTAGACTTTTATGGCGATTAGAAGGGAAGACCATTATCGTAAAAGAGGGGAAGGAGGAGTCGATATTATGCCCAAGGCAGCCTGCGTATTGCAAACGTATTACGAGTCTTCGCAGCCAGATTGAATAAAATCCATGGAATCATACAGTGTCATATGGCAGGCTCCTCATCGAGGAGGAAGAACAGGATTTTTCGTCGCATCTGGTTCTAGGAGCATCCACGAGAAAAGTGAAATTTGCCTACTTGTGATGCAGATGGTAAAATCAGCCATTATTAGCAGGTTAATCGTTTCTTCAGCTTCCCCCGTTCGAGACAAAGATCCACCAGACAAATATAGAAAAAAAAATACTACGATGACTGCACAGTAAGCAGTCACCTTCGAAGAATCGCATGGAGTAAACCGGACGGACGATTCATGCCAGAGAAGTCGGAATGGAAGACTTGTGGAGAGACTTGTGGAGAGGCTTGTAGGCTTGAGAGCAGATACCTCACCTATTCACCGAATTGATTCGAGGAAGATTCATTCGTTTCTATGGTCTGTGTCTCATACACTTCGATGATTTCGAAGTAGTAAATCCGATTGCAGGAACAGACGGGCGGCAACAAAAATCCAAGGAATGTAAAATGTGGATAGGATTTCAGAAATGGAAGACAGTTTACCACGATGTCATGATTTACTTTCGACTGCGGAAGAGGCTGAAGGCCTTTTTTTCACGACTGGATACTCGGTAATCCAATTTCTTCACGATAACAGATTTATCCGCCTTGGAAATGGATTTGCGGGGAGAATTCGGG
>CAJPEV010001566.1:0-63002 GCA_905338385.1 Darwinula stevensoni
ATAATGCTAATCAGGAGCACCCAGACGAACTCAAAACGTTGCTTAACCTAGAATTTCAAACCTTTTAGCTTTTCGGGGTTTTACCCCGTTTTATGTATATATCAATTTTTCAACTTCAGGTTCATAAATTCCTAATTTATCTTTGATTAACATAAGAGAACCATACTCATTTAGCTCTGTTTGTCCCGTAAGATCATCTCCAATTCTAAGCCAGTGAACAGGAATTCTACTTATAGGAAATCTCCAGCATTGATAACCTAATAAAAAATTAAAACTTATATAGTGTTGATATTCAAACCATTTAGGCTCATATGGTGTTCCAAGTTTAAAAGTCAATTCGCCGGGAATAGAAATTTGAGGGATTCCTTGATTATTCGGATTACAAATTGGATTTTCCAGACTGCTCTCTGTAAATTTATAGCTTAAATTCCATCCTTTGTATAATTTATAATCAGTTGAGGAATTAGGTCTTCGTAATACTTTAATAGTTTTACAAAGCTTATCACCAACAATCTCCTTTCTTGAGTCTTCATATTTTATACTAATTTTCTCACCTCGCTTACCTTCAATTGAATTTAAAACCCAGGTCGTTGCTTTTCTTTCAGTTACAGAATACGAAAATTCAGCTCTTCCATTTTCCCATTTGGTAGGAGATTGATGACCAAGATAATCGCTAATTGAAAGAGACCAATCCATATTATCATTAGGCTCAGTTCTCAAAGTAGCACCTACTTCAAAATTTGGAAAAGTATGATTGAAACTTTTGTTTGCATAATATCTCGTTTCGCATTTTTCGTATTCTAAAGTCACTTCTTCTAAAGATAGTAAAGATCTAACGCTCACCAAATGCCACGTAGATGAATAGTTTGGAAATTCCATGACTTTGAAATTCCTATCGAATGTATTTGGATAGGTATCAATCTTCTTTATTGGACCAAATACAGCCCAATGAGGCAATTGGGAACGGTCTATTTGTGCCCTGTCGAAATTATCACGGTTGGTTCCGATTTCCGGATAGGTATAAAAGTTGGGAAGATAATAGTTTTTATCATGCACTACATCAACACCCGAGGAAAATTCGTCATTTCCAAATAAGTATTCCATCCCTTCAGGAGTTTTTACTATAAATGATGAAATCATTTTTCTCCCATAAACAACTCCTTCATTTTGATTGATATTGTATTCAATAGATACCCCCGGATAGTCTGGAAACATTACAATATGTCCATCAGGCCGGAACATAAACTTTCCATTGTACGTACCAAAACTGAAATGAAATTCATCAGGCTCAGAATCAATCTTTTCGGTTTTTACAGTATATTGTTTGCCAAAGGCATTCCTTAACGCAGAATTCCAATGCTCATAGGTAGCAGAACCAGCATTAAGAAATGTTCCATCCTCTTCATATCTATTAGGATGAATGCCTTTTAAGAGTTGTAAGCTGGCCCAATCTTCGTTAAATGATGGATTAAATATTTTTCCATCAGCAGGAAATGCTTCTGGCAAATGATTTCCTTGAGGTTGTACAAGATGATCCATTGACCCCGATTCTACAGTATGTAAATAACCTAACCCTTCTTCTTGGTAATTAATCATTCCAAGTTTTTCATTAACTCCAACTCCAACTTGAACACCAGTGTTTAGCAATATAGAAATGCCAGGCCAGCCTGTTGGGATTCTTATAGTCAGGTCAATATTAATCATATTCGCATTGGTGGGTCGCCATAGTCCTTTAAATATTACTCTTGTAGTAGGCAAAACTGTTTCCGGAATTTTAAATATTGGAAATCCATTGACTATTTTATTTTTCGTATCCGCTTCACAACCTAAATTTGCAGAGGGAAGATCTATCCCTACCCCAATATTAGACAGAGCCTCAAATCTAGGAATAAACTTAAAACTTCTTCCAATACCTTTTCCAAAAGAACTACCGGAAAACTCATCTGGCAATCCTTTAACCACTCTACTTATTTTACCTCCTGCATTCAAATTCCAATTTTGCCCCACAGAAGAACCAATATCATCAACTTTCAATCCATTATTTGAACTGCTTAAGCCGATTGGCAAAGAAATATCATTAGCCTGAAATGTATAAAGCGGAATATTGGTGCTTTGAGAACCATTATACAGACTTACATCCCCAGAAATATTCTTGATAGCATCTATTGTACTTTGTGATTGCATTCCTTGATTTGTTGCATTTAATCCAATTCCGGGTATTTCCTTTGAAAAATAATCTGGGTCTGCTCCACCTGGCGGAGGAGAAGCAAAAGTAACCTTATTACCCTTTGTTGTGCCTTTATTACCATAACCATTGCAAAGGGATAAATTCCACCCAAGATTTGTGTTAAGGGAGTTTACCAATAAACTATCGTCAGCAAGGATTTCCGACACTTCTGATTTCAACTCAGCTAGAAATTGTTGAAAAGTTAGCCCACTGCTAGCATAATCAATTTCTTCAAAATCAGATTCATCTAACTGATCTATTTGAGCAAAGATACCTTCAGCATAAGGTGAAAGGTCAATGCAGTCAATATCTGCACATTCGAATAATGCTTCAAATCCGCCGCTAGCTTGAACGCTATTTAATATAAATCCTGTGGTGTTTTGAGCATTTGGGTCACTGATCTGTGAAGTAAAATCAGAAGTTGATATTGAAGTACCATTGTTGTTAAATAACGTGGGGTTACTTAAATTCGGTGTTCCAATGCCACTTATGCTTTCTGAAAAGGTAGGGGGACCCGTACGTTGAGGTTCTATTTCTAATGACCCATTTTCACAATTTAGAGCATAGCAAATTTTCAATTTTGAATAAGTATATGCTTCAATATCCTCCCCAGTTAAACAAATTAAACCGTTGTTAACATCATATTTAAATGACAAACTGGAGCCTGCAATTGGTGAATTATTTGTCATAATTTGAGCTAATTGCTCAGGGGTTGTAAAAGCAGTATTTGATTCTGACCAATTCCAATCGACAAACCCCTTAAAGTACTTTATCTCTTGATTACCATTGCTAAATAGGGCTTCAACCTTATAGCAAACGCTTTGGTTAATAGGTGTATAATTCATACACGAAGGATTGATATAAAAATCAAAAAGTGGATCTGCTGCGTTACAATTTTGTGTTTGAGCTGATAAAGACATATTGTTTCCAACAAACAATATAAGAATAATATTTTTGAAAAGGGAATAGAATTTCATGAGAAAGAATTTAGATTTTTTTAAGAAATGAAAGTTAATGCTGTCCTTATTGGAAGGTACAATTTATAGTTGTTGTTAATGTATTCGAGGAATAGTTTTACTCCGGTCGCTGGTACAGCACCCTAACACTCCGCACCAACCCATCAGGGAAAGTAAACACAATATTCATTAAGCCCGACATCCAAGTAGGGGGTGTTGCAAGTGGGTATTGGTTTAGACCAGCATCGGCATCCCAAGCATGTTCATATAATAGCCTGCTATCTAGCGCAAATATTTGCATTCTCACCCGCCCGGCTTCCTTCATCTTGAAAGCGATATTGATGTTTTCAGCAAATGGATTGGGATAAGCCATTAATGACTGCTCTTTCAATTGTGAAAAATCTAATGGCGTATGATTGGATTGAATTAATTTAGACTGGACATTACTTCCCCCACAAGCCTTCAACGAATCTATCAAGGTAGCATTAGCTACGGAATTGGGCAAACCGGGGCTTCGCACTTCTTCTCCATCCATGGCGGCATAGTATTCCGACTTTTCTTTATAGTTGCTGCCTACCAAGCGTATATTGCGGTGGGCATTGTTGGGTGTTATCCAGAGTGGAAAACTATTATCAAATACAGCATAAGGTGAGCCGCCACCGCTTACGCCATGGGCATAATTGCCTTGTGGGTCGCGTGTTTGCATACCGTCCGCTCCGTAGTTGGTGCGTATGCTTTCCCAACTGGGCGGGGTCACATAGCCGAGGTTGTACTCCTGCACCTTATTGGCTTGCTGCCAGGCACTAGTAGCCCCCACAAAGTACGCCGTATCGGTAGCAGAGAGGATATATACGTTGTCTTGGTTGGCATCGGTAGGATCGTCTGCAGGTATGTCGGCGTTTTTATCACTAGCACTTGGATATACCACGATAAGGCTGCCCGGGGGTATGGCTTTCCAGTTTTCTACCGGCGCAAACTCCAAGTACCCCGGATTGATACCGATATTTTGTTGGGTCAAGTCCGTTAGGAAATCATTGCCTTGTATCAATTCTCCATTGTTGTCGTCTATTTTATAGCCTCTTAGGTCGAAAGGCACTGTACAATCATTGATGCCGGGCACCAATATCTCTACATATTGTCCTATACCATTTTTGCCTTTTTCTACTTCGTTTACAATAGGTGGGTAGTTTTTGTAGTATTCCCATGGGTCTTGAGGGTCAGCAATATAACACGGAGGGTTTTCCGGGCTAATTTCAGGTATTTTGACGCATTGCTGCTCTATCTTACAACAAGGCAATTCCCCACCTGATAACCCTAGTACACTAAAGCAAAGTTCTCGTTCTATCTTACTGGAATATTCTTTGCGAATCCAATTGCCGATGGTGCCATCGCTCCATTTTATGATAGCTTGGGTTTCAGGATTGGAAATCTCTTCACCATTATATATAAGCCCCACGTATATTGTGAAGTGACAAGTGGTCTTATAGTCGGGTGGAACCACTTTTACATAGACTTCACATTTTTCAAGTACCATGATAGTCACTTCATACATTTGTTTGCACCCATACGCATTGATGACTGTAAACTGATAAGTCCCCGGTGCTAGGTCTGCTTGCAGCTCTGTCTCGCCTGTACTCCAGAAATAAGTGTATTGGCTCGCGTCGCCATGCAAGGAAAAAGTAGCAGAACCCACCTCTTTTTTATCGCATACATGCCTGATATCCGACAAATGTGCAAAAGGAGCAACTTGAGCATTGGCTTCAGTCGTTCCCAAAAAACTACAAAATAAAATACCGGAAACTAAAATAAGGATGGACTTCAAAAAACAAGTAATATTTTTGGAAGTGGCAACAAATTCAGGTTTTTTGGTTATTCTGGGGTCATGCATACAGATTTCTAATAGGCCATTGCCTTGAATTGGAAAATTGGACTTCATAACTAAAAGGAGTTAAGATGTTAGAATATAATTTTTTATTTCGGTTGTAAAGATAAAATCAATACTTCATAAATTACAATACCAAAATTCTAGTGTTTTTTGAAAAACATAAAACAATTAACTGTAAATGCCTTGTAATCAATCGGTTAGACTAGGTCACAACTTTAATTACAGCAATTCCCGCTTTGGCAAATTTAAGCAGAATTTGTGGTGATTTTAATCAGAAAAAGCTGCGCAATTTTGAGGTAAATGAATTCCATAGAAATGGAGTTGGTGGTTTTAAAAATGGCGTTCATGGTTTCCCATAGCTTGATTTTAGTTTTAATATTTTTTTCAATTTGCTTAAATACGTGACAACAAGCTTGCACTAATTGGTCTATGAAAAATGCCGCTAACATCAAAAAGGCAAACATAGTTGAGAGATGGTCTTTTCCATGACCATAATTATGCTCAAAGTGATAACCAAGGTTTTTTAAAGTATTAAAAGTTTCATTCTCAATTTTCCATCGTGATCGCCCCGCTTTCATTACAGGCATCACATTCTTGTCTGTTAGTACAATATCAGTTATCCATGTAAATACAGTCTTATTTCCTTTAGCATCCGTCTGTGTATAGAGTAAGAAATTTACACGTAAATCTGGATCGCCATTGCATAAGAGAACATTGTTCAGATATTCATATTCGTGCCTTATTCCATTTTCGGTAAAGGTGAAATATTTAGTTTGCTTACGTTGTTTTTTGCCTTCAAAATAGGCAAAAAGTGTTTTATGGCTGTCCGGTTTTACATTTAGGATAAAGGAATAACCATTAGACTTAAGAATGTTTATATGTGGCGCATTTGCGTAAAGAGCATCTTCAATAAATAGAAAATTGTATTGTTTTTGGTGTATTTCATATGATTTTTTGAAGTTTGATTGTAAGCGTTTGGCGGCATTTCGTTCACAATCATTCTTCATATTACCATCTTGTCGCAATATCGGCTCGGCATCCAAAACAAATACCTCTCTTTGTTCAGGATGAACCAAAACTGCACATAATAAATTATGGTGAAATGTTGTGCTACCATCCCGGTGCTCTTTGGTTAGGCAATGTGGACAGCCACAGCTTTTGGATGAAAAATGTTGAACCCCATCGCAAGTAACAAGCAGGTATTTTTGGGAGCCTATGCCAAAACAATAATCCTGTAATAACCCGGTTCGTTTTAATGTCTTAAACTTTTCAGCAAAAAATATACGTAAAAATTGTGGATTAATCGCATCNAAATCGCAGCAGGGATAGTAGCGGAAATAGGTATAAAAAATCGCCCTAACGATAACCTAAAATAATCGAAAAACCAAAAGGGCGATTTTTTATACCTATTGCAGCGGATAGCCCGGCGACTCAAAAACTGCCGGATTCTACTCCCTAAGCATGAAATAGTACTGCAAAACGGCAGTTTTTTGAGGCGGCTGCCATTTTAATTATGAATTTTAAATTGAAAAATAAAGGTTAGGTGTACGAATGATGTGTTATGCTATTTTTAAGGGACTTATTGCAAAAAATATGACGAAATAAGGCAGCATTTAGAAATAATGTTGTATCTTTACCTTGCCAACCCGTTATTTACCAAAATATTATATAGGAACCCGTTCGAATTTAGCAATTTAGTCCCAAACAAAACACTAATTTCACTCTATTTGAATGCTATTTATTTTGCTGTATGAGACTAATCTGTACCCTTTTCGCTATTTTTGCCTCTTCATTGCTGAGCACTATGGTTCTCGGACAAGCCACCCTAATAACAAAACCAGTGGAACGTTTTCCGGCACGTCTGCAATTGTCCCTGAAAAACGGACAAAATAATATTTCCCTGGTCGGATTTGAAGCAGGACAAACTTACAGTATTTTGGCGATACCTCCTGCGGATATTGCAAAGGATGTGCGAATGACGCTCAAATCTGGCAAGGGCAATAATACAGTGGTGCAACCCCATAAAAAGGGTGCAAATAATTGCGATATCTATACGGAAATAGTAACTTCGGGCGGTACACTGAGTTTGGATATTGCTGTCAGCAAGGACATAACGATATGGTTATCAATGAATTGCGAGACATGCAAACCCAATGAGGAATGGAAAAAAGCTTTTTTGGAGAAGGCTGCGATGATGGCAGGTATCACGACGGCTTCGGGCGCTTCGCCTACGACGTTGGTGAGCGGTACGCTGATAGGTGGCAATTGCTTTGATGTGACCAATGCTACGGCAAGTGGTCCGGCGGGCAATAGGGGTACTTTTGCGTTGGGTGGTACGAGTATTTCGCTGGAAACGGGCGTGGTACTGGCTACCGGACCTATCTCGGATTTACCCGGGCCGAACGCTTCGAGTTCTACAGGCACGGGTACAAGCAATGGCGGCAACGATCCTGATTTGGCTACTTTATCGAACGGCAATCAGAATGATATCACAAAGTTGGAGTTTGATTTCCGACCGACTGCGAATATGATTAATTTCGACTTTGTTTTTGGATCGGAGGAGTATTGCGAGTTTGCCAATTCGAATTTCAATGATGCTTTTGGCTTTTTTATAAGTGGTCCGGGCATTCCAGGGGTGCAGAATATTGCCTTGTTGCCATCGACGGCAACACCTGTTACCATCAACACTGTAAATCATGTAAACAATACGGCATTTTATAGAAATAATAATACGTGGACAAGTTGTGGACCGGCTGTTGCACCCAATTTCTGCGAGTTGGATGGCTTTACGACGGTACTTACCGCTACGGCAAATGTAGTACCTTGTCAGGTGTATCATATTAAATTGGCAATATGCGATATCCAGGATGCTTCCTTTACTTCGGCGGTATTTTTGAAGGCAAATTCGTTTGATGCGGGCAATACGGTGAAGGCAGAGCCGATCTATCCGGTGACTACCCCATCGTTTGTATATGAAGGTTGTGGCAATGGCTACTTCAAATTCACTCGATTAGGAGATCTTTCACAAGCGATGACGTTCTCCTTTACCGTAAGTCCAAGCAGTACGGCGACACCAGGCTTAGATTATTTGCCTTTTCCGCTTACAGTGACCATTCCAGGCGGGCAAACGGAGTATTTGCTACCGATTACTGTCCTTTCGGATGCTTTGGCGGAGGGTCTTGAAACAATTACCATTGCGCTGGACAATCCGTGTGCGTGTAGTCAGCTCACTTCTACCTTCAATATCATAGATGCGGTTCCCATACAAGCCAATATGCCAAGCCAAAACTTGTGTGGTAATGGTAGCGTGAATCTTGCGCCGGTACTTAATGGCGGTCAAGGTCCGTTTCAGTACAGCTGGAGCACAGGGGCGGTAACACCATCAATAAATATAAGCACACCCGGCACCAATACCTACCAGGTGACTATTACTGACGCTTGTATGAACAGTACAACAGCCAGCGCTACTGCGAGCATCACACCGGGTCCGGTAGCGATATTGACCGGCGGGGGCTCGATATGTGCGGGTCAAACGGGGAATATCAACTTATCGCTGATTCTATCGGGTTCAGGTCCTTGGGACATCATATTTAATAACAATGGAACGCCACAACCGATGACCATAACTTCGTCGCCGGCGACCATACCGGTCACGTCTTCGGGAACATATTCTATATCGAGCGTTATTTCAAACGGTTGTCCGGGCAATCCGTCGGGCAATGTAACGGTAAATGCGCAAAATGTGAATGTTAATATTGCGACAACGACTCCGGGTTGTGCCGGTGGTAATGCGACCATAACAGCCAATGCTACGGGTGCGAGCACTTACACCTACGTCTGGGACAACGGTCCTGTGGTCAACCAACAGCTCAATGTGCCACCAGGAACCTATATTGTAACTGTAACCGGCAACAATGGATGCACCGGTACTGCCTCGGCTACGGTAACCGGAGGCCCACCCATGTCTGCAAGTATAGCCACCCCGACGAGCATAAGTTGTGCCAACCCAGTGGCTGTACTGAGTGTAAATGTAAGTGGTGGAGTACCAAATTATAATTATGCTTGGAGCGGAGGACTTTCCGGAGCATCGCCGAGCGCAACAACAGCCGGAACCTATACTGTAACGGTCACGGACTTGAATAATTGCACGAGTTCGGCTACAGTAAATGTAAGTGGAAGCGCTACCCTACCTACGGCTACAGTAGCACCAGCTTTGGCGATTGGCTGCAACAATGCCATTGTAACTTTGAATGGAAATGGGTCATCCAGTGGAGCAGACATCACCTATCAATGGTCACCAGCAGGCAATATTACCGGAGGTCAAGGGACACTATCACCTACCGTAAGCCAAGGTGGCAACTATACGCTTTTAGTGACCAATACTACCAATGGATGCACAGCCCAAGCTACTGTGAATGTGGCACAAAATAGTACGCCTCCAATTGCTCAGATAGCACAACCAGCTCCAATAGCCTGCGGGAATGCCAACCCAACCTTGAATGCATCGGGGAGTAGCACCGGAGCAGGCATTTCGTATACTTGGACCACTACCAATGGCACATTTGTAAGCGGGCAGAACACACTTAATCCTACGATAAGTGCAGCAGGCACCTACAATCTGCAAGTAACAGACAGCAATACGGGGTGTACATCCACTGCAATGGTGACTATAACAGGCAATACCCTACCGCCTACTGCGAGTATTGCGACGCCCGGTCCAATAAATTGTGCTAATACTACAATTGTGCTTTTAGGGAGCAATGGTGGTACCGGAAATTACCAATGGACCGGTCCTGGTATAGTGTCGGGAGGAAGTACGGCTTCACCTACAGTCAATATGGGTGGGAATTACAATTTGGTGGTGACCGATCCAACCAATATGTGCACGGCCGGTGCAAGTGTTACAGTAGCTAGTGACCAAAATCTGCCAACAGCCATAATCGCAACACCAGGTGCTTTGGGTTGCACTACACCGAGTATTAATCTCAATGGTAATGGATCCTCAACAGGGGCAAACTTTACGTATCAATGGTCTCCGGCTGCTAATATTACCAGCGGGCAAGGTACACTTTCGCCTACCATCAACCAAGGCGGCAATTATACCCTTTTGGTAACCAATACAACCAATGCATGCACCGCTTCGGTGAACATGTCAGTTGCTCAAGATGGCAATTTGCCGGCAGTTAATGCTGGTTTGGATCTTGCGCTGACCTGCGCGAGCGGACAGAATATATCCATAACAGCTACAGCAAGTGCAGGGGTCGGCATCAATTATACATGGACAACAAGTGGTGGAACTATTAACGCAGGAGCCAATACATTGAATCCAACCATAAGTGGAGCAGGCATCTATACATTATTGGTTACTAATACAAATAATGGTTGCTCTGCTACAGATTTTGTGGTAGTAACAAGCAGTGTGGTATTGCCAACGGCAGTAATTAATGCCCCACAACAATTCAACTGCCAAAACACTACCGTTACGCTAAATGGAACCGGAAGCTCAACAGGAAGTAATATGGTTTACGCTTGGAGTACCCCGAATGGGTTTATATTATCAGGTGGAAGCACATTGCAGCCTAGCATTTCTGAGCCGGGTACCTATTCTTTGATCGTGAGCAATAACACCAACGGTTGCTCAAATTATGCGGAAGTGACAGTTACCGGCAATAGTACGCCACCCATTGCTGCCATAACTACACCCGGGCAACTGGGATGCCAATCTACACAATTGACACTATCAGCAGCAGGATCGTCAACAGGAGCAGGTATTAACTATTTTTGGACTACCAATAATGGTAATATAGTATCGGGAGAAAATACGGCGAATCCTATCATAAACTTTGCAGGTACCTATACGCTATTGGTCACCAATACTGCCAATTTATGTACAGCAACAACCTCTGTTACAATAAGTGCTACAAGCACTTTACCAACCGCCAACGCTGGTCCGGACGCAACTTTGCTCTGCGGAATGACCACTACCAACCTCTCCGGCAGCGGTAGCGGGCAAGGCGCATCCGTCACCTACACTTGGACCACCAGCAATGGACTTATCACCGCAGGTGCCAATACCGCTACGCCTACCGTTGGTGCTCCGGGAACCTATCTTTTGCAAGTGACCGACCCAAGCAATGGCTGCTCCTCAACCGCGAGCGCGCTCGTGACACAAGACAATAATGCGCCGACTGCCGTCGCTTCTGCTCCTGCGCAATTGACGTGTACTACCAGCCAAATCAACCTTTCTGGCAGCGGAAGCAGCACGGGAAGCGGCATCACCTATGCTTGGACTACCTCAGATGGCAATATCACCGCAGGCGCAGGAACGCTGTCGCCTACCATCGACGAAGCGGGAACCTACCAACTCCTCGTCACCAATACCGCCAATGGTTGTAGCACCATCAGCACCGTAACCGTAAGCGAAGACAGCGCTTTGCCAACCGCCAACGCTGGTCCGGACGCAACTTTGCTCTGCGGAATGACCACTACCAACCTCTCCGGCAGCGGTAGCGGGCAAGGCGCATCCGTCACCTACACTTGGACCACCAGCAATGGACTTATCACCGCAGGTGCCAATACCGCTACGCCTACAGTTGGTGCACCGGGAACCTATCTTTTGCAAGTGACCGACCCAAGCAATGGCTGCTCCTCAACCGCGAGCGCGCTCGTAACACAAGACAATAATGCGCCAACTGCCGTCGCTTCTGCTCCTGCGCAATTGACGTGTACTACCAGCCAAATCAACCTTTCAGGCAGCGGAAGCAGCACGGGAAGCGGCATCACCTATGCTTGGACCACCTCAGATGGCAATATCACCGCAGGCGCAGGAACGCTGTCGCCTACCATCGACGAAGCGGGAACCTACCAACTCCTCGTCACCAATACCGCCAATGGTTGTAGCACCATCAGCACCGTAACCGTAAGCGAAGACAGCGCTTTGCCAACCGCCAACGCTGGTCCGGACGCAACTTTGCTCTGCGGAATGACCACTACCAACCTCTCCGGCAGCGGTAGCGGGCAAGGCGCATCCGTCACCTACACTTGGACCACCAGCAATGGACTTATCACCGCAGGTGCCAATACCGCTACGCCTACAGTTGGTGCTCCGGGAACCTATCTTTTGCAAGTGACCGACCCAAGCAATGGCTGCTCCTCAACCGCGAGCGCGCTCGTAACACAAGACAATAATGCGCCAACTGCCGTCGCTTCTGCTCCTGCGCAATTGACGTGTACTACCAGCCAAATCAACCTTTCAGGCAGCGGAAGCAGCACGGGAAGCGGCATCTCCTACGCTTGGACCACCTCAGATGGCAATATCACCGCAGGGGCAGGAACGCTGTCGCCCACCATCGACGAAGCGGGAACCTATCAACTCCTCGTCACCAATACCGCCAATGGTTGTAGCACCATCAGCACCGTAACCGTAAGCGAAAACAGTGCTTTACCAACTGCCAACGCTGGTCCGGACGCTACGTTGCTCTGCGGAATGACCTCTACCAACCTTTCCGGCAGCGGTAGCGGGCAAGGATCATCCGTCACCTACATTTGGACCACCACCAATGGACTTATCACCGCAGGAGCCAATACCGCTACGCCTACAGTTGGTGCACCGGGAACCTATCTTTTGCAAGTGACCGACCCAAGCAATGGCTGCTCCTCAACCGCGAGCGCGCTCGTAACACAAGACAATAATGCGCCAACTGCCGTCGCTTCTGCTCCTGCGCAATTGACGTGTACTACCAGCCAAATCAACCTTTCAGGCAGCGGAAGCAGCACGGGAAGCGGCATCTCCTACGCTTGGACCACCTCAGATGGCAATATCACCGCAGGGGCAGGAACGCTGTCGCCCACCATTGACGAAGCGGGAACCTATCAACTCCTCGTCACCAATACCGCCAATGGTTGTAGCACCATCAGCACCGTAACCGTGAGTGAAGACAGCGCTTTGCCTACTGCCAACGCTGGTCCGGACGCAACTTTGATTTGTGGAATGACCACTACCAACCTCTCCGGCAGCGGTAGCGGGCAAGGCGCATCCGTCACCTACACTTGGACCACCACCAATGGACTCATCACCGCAGGTGCCAATACCGCTACGCCAACCGTTGGTGCTCCGGGAACTTATCTTTTGCAAGTGACCGACCCAAGCAATGGTTGCTCCTCAACCGCGAGCGCGCTCGTGACACAAGACAATAATGCGCCGACTGCTGTCGCTTCAGCTCCTGCGCAATTGACGTGTACTACCAGCCAAATCAACCTTTCAGGCAGCGGAAGCAGCACGGGAAGCGGCATCACCTACGCTTGGACCACCTCAGATGGCAATATCACTGCAGGCGCAGGAACGCTGTCGCCTACCATCGACGAAGCAGGAACCTATCAACTCCTCGTCACCAATACCGCCAATGGTTGTAGCACCATCAGCACCGTAACCGTGAGTGAAGACAGTGCTTTGCCAACCGCCAACGCTGGTCCGGACGCTACGTTGCTCTGCGGAATGACCTCTACCAACCTTTCCGGCAGCGGTAGCGGGCAAGGCGCATCCGTCACCTACACTTGGACCACCACCAATGGACTCATCACCGCAGGTGCCAATACCGCTACGCCAACCGTTGGTGCTCCGGGAACCTATCTCTTGCAAGTGACCGACCCAAGCAATGGCTGCTCCTCAACCGCGAGCGCGCTCGTAACACAAGACAATAATGCGCCAACTGCCGTAGTAGCCAACCCGACTACCTTGAGTTGCATCACCTTTGATGTGACACTCAACGGCACTGGGACAAGTGTTGGTCCCAATTTCAGCTACCAATGGACCTCCACAAATGGCAATATCCTAAGTGGTGCCAGTACGCTCTTCCCAACCGTCAATGCCGAAGGGCTTTATCAATTATTGGTAACCAATACAACCAATGGATGCTTCTCTATCGCAACTGTTTCGGTAGTCTCCAACACCGAACAGCCAGTAGCAGAAGCAGGAGCCGCCTCAAGCCTTACTTGCGATGTTTCCGAAATTATCTTGCAAGGAAGCGCTACTTCCAACACCAGTACCAATCTCTCGTACCAATGGACAACCAGCAATGGGGGCAATATTTTATCAGGTGCCAACACGCCTACACCACTCATCAACGCTACAGGCACCTATACCCTACTGGTAACCAACAACAATGATGGCTGCACCGATACCGATGCTGTTGAGGTAACTTCTATCACAGCAATACCACTAGCTACTATTGCTAACCCACAGACTATCAATTGTTTACAATCTACCGTAATCCTCGATGCAACAGCAAGTTCACAAGGCAGCAGCTATACTACCATATGGTCCGGAGCAAGCATTACGAGCGGAGGCAGTACCCTAAATCCTACAGTCAGCCAACCCGGCACCTACATCTTAACCATCACCAATACTGACAATGGCTGCTCCAAAAGCACATCCGTCACTGTAAATGAAGACTTAACAGAGCCTTCTGCGGAAGCTGGTGCCAACCTTTCACTCGTTTGTGGTGACACCGAAGGACAGCTCTCGGCACTAGGCTCCTCTACAGGTACCGGTTACAGTTATAGTTGGAGCACAACAAGCGGTAATATAATAAGCCCGTCCAGTGCATTCTCCATAGATATTGCAGGGTCAGGCACCTATCAGCTTATAGTTACCAATCTACAAAACGGTTGCTCTGCAACCGATGAAACCCTAGTAACCATACAGGCAAGTGTGCCTACCGCTACACTTCTCCAAAAATCGCCTGATTGTGCGGGTGAACCTGGCTTCATCACCATCAAAAACACACAAGGCGGCACACCACCCTATAGTTACTCTATCGATGGCGGGCTTCATTTCGTGCCCACAGCAGACTTCAACAACCTGGGTGCCGGCACCTATCAAATACTTGTCTCCGACGCCAATGGCTGCTTGCACGAGTTCGACACTTTGGTGTTTCCGCCAATTTTGGTGCCCCAACTCACAATTTCGCCGGCACTTTACCTTGCTTTCGGTCAGCAGGACACCCTAACTGCCGTCACCAATCTCCAGTTAAGTGAGATAGACACAGTCATTTGGTCCCCGCTTGCCCAACTTACCCCTTTAACCAATCCGCTAAAGGCGCTCACCAACACAACCACCAATACACAATATGAAGTCAAAATAATAAGTAAAAGTGGTTGCGAAGACAAAGCACTCATACGCGTATATGTCGATATACCCGGCATCTGGGCACCCAATGTTATCAGCACCCACGGCACAGGTCCCAACAAGTATTTCACTATTTTTTCTGCCGAAAATACCATTCAGCGCATAGAACGGTTAGAAATATTTGATCGATGGGGCTACAATGTATTTACCAACTCGGATTTTGAAGCGAACCAACCCAACCTAGGCTGGAACGGTAAAACTCCCGATGGGCAAGCGCTCAACCCTGCAGTATTTGTTTGGTGGGCGCGCGTGGTACTCCAAGATGGCACCCAAGTACTCCTAAAAGGCGACGTAACACTCGTAGAATAACCGTGTGGCATGCCGTTGGGTTGATATGCGCCGAAAAGCAGCAGAGATAGTAACGGAAATAGCCCTTTTTTTGCCTTTTTCTAAATTTGCTTGCAAAACTTAAAACGTTGCAGTGCAACGTATCTACCCGAAACGCCCAAACATTGGGCAAAAAATGGCACCATAAGGGCAGCCACCTTCAAAAACTGCCATAAAGTTACCGATCATCCTCCAATGCGTCGAATCGGCAGTTTTTGAAGGTGCCGGGCTATCCGCTCCAATACCTATAAAAGTCGCCTCTCGGCGGTTCGTCGTAGCTTTTACTGTTCTGCTAGGCGACTTTTATAGGTATTTCCGCTTCTATCCCTGCTGCGGGGTGGTGCTAAATTGGCTCTTCCACCGCTTCATCACCCATAAAATCAATTTCCATCCTTTCCTTCATCACACTATTCACCAAATGGTCAGCTTGACGAGTAGTTTCGGGCTGACGATAGCTTGGGCTCATTTTCAGGACCCAATCTATGGCAGTTTGCAAATCAACTCGATGTCCAACACTCACAAACAAAGGCTTCACATTATCTTGCGTCCTGAGTGCTACGCCAACGATTTTGCTATCCCACATCATGGGTTGAGTGGCACCTCGCTCCAAGCCTAGCAGCGATTTGTCGTAGATACCCACCAACCACGATTTGGCACAACCTATTGTAGGAATATCCAACTCTAAGCCCAAGTGGGTAGCCATACCCATACCATTTGGGTGTGCCATACCATGTGCATCACAGATGATTAGGTCTGGTTTCGTTTGCAGCTTCTTAAAAGCCTCTACCAATGGCGGTACCTCTCGGAAAGAAAATAAGCCAGGTACATAAGGAAAAGTTACCTCCATTTCATGCACCTGTTGCTCAACCACTTGCAGCGTATTAGCATCTAAAACGACCAAAGCGCCTACCATTTTTTTAGTGGCATCGTTGTAAGCCACATCTGCTCCGGCAATATATCGCACCTCACCCTTGATATCGTTATAGCTTATTACCTTCTGCTTTAGCTCCTTCTGAAGCAAATAATACGGCATAAAATCGCTGTCTTCTTCGTAATATCCTTCTTTCATATTTTCTCTTCTTGTATAAGCCCAAGTCATTTTATAGCCTGCTTCTATATTCATACGGTGCGAACTATATGTGAACATAGCCCGCTAGCCCGAGACTGTCCCCAAGCCCGTGGCGCAGCCACAACAAGACGCTAGCGCGAGGTTTCACCTCGTGCAACTATTGCGTCGGCTGTGCCGACATACGCGAAGCACAAAACCCAAGCTTTTCCTACCAACCAAGAGAAAGCTGATGCCTTTGCGCCGAGCTACCTTTGTAGTCACAAATGTAACTACTTTACTTTGTTTTTTTATGTCAAAGAACGTTTTTTTTAGTGTTTTTTTGGCAATTAATTATGGCGTTCCCCCCAAGCTCAACCGCCCATTTTACCCCCGTACACCGCTCTTACCAAGCGGGTAGCCAGCAGTCCTACCACGCTAAAGCCTTATCGCAGGCGGTTGGTCTTGGCGGTCGGGCTATACGCTGCAATAGCCATAAAAAATGCGCCCTCGGGCTGATTACAAAATTTTTGCCGTACGTTCAGGCGCATTTTTTATGGCTATTTCCGCTTCTATCCCTATCGCGGGCAGCTGCCGATATTTTGGTGGTTGTACCGCTATCATGGCTTTTAAAATGTTCATTGTCATATATTTAGGTTCGTTTCGGGGTTGGTTGTTTCGGCATCTTCGCGCTCGTAGATGTAGAGATTTTCGGAGGATTTGACGTATATTTTGTTGTTGACAGCTTCTATTTGTTGGAGTACTTCGTATTGTTTGAGTTTTATGAGGGCTGTCCAAACTACTTCATTTTTACGACGGTCAAATATGCCTATACCGTTTTTGAAGAGTCCTTGCCCTTCGCCACCTATGAAATAGATGTAATCATCGTGTATGTCGGAGACGCTCATGTTGTAACNGAAATAGATGTAATCATCGTGTATGTCGGAGACGCTCATGTTGTAACGTGGGTCGTGCCATATTAGCTCGGTGGTGCGGGTGGTCAAATCGACTTTGCCAAAGGTGCTTCCGTTGAAAAAGTAGAGGGCATTCTCCTTTTCTTTGTAATATGGAAATACCATGCTTACAAAGACGTTATTTGGTTCAATTGTTTTTTCAGTGGGTATCCAATTGTGGATAATGCCACCCGATGTGATGTCTATACCCACCAAACGCCGCTGCTCCAACAATACCCATAATGTGTTGCCATGTATGCCTAGTATCTTATATATCTTTCCTGCTTGCGGCTGCCCTTCCCAATCTATGTACTTACATGCTTCGCTCAAATCTGTCTCCCAGAGCGTGGTGCCGGTGGGGAGGGAGAGGGATTGAATATGTGAATGAGAAGTTTTCGAAATTACATTTTGATTGACTCGAATATTTTGTCCGAAAGGCTTTATATTAGAAAACCATGTAATTTTCTTGTTGTATATATTGTATAATCCATGATTCTTGCCATCTCGTAATATTAAATCAATTCCATTGAAGGAATTTGAATCAAGCGCTAAATTATTTTCAAAAATAATTTCATCATTTTCAACAATTATTGTAGTGATTCCATTTGTTTTTTGATAACAAAATAGAAAATTCCCATTTTTTTCGATTCCATAGCAGTTCTTCGCTATTAAATTTGCGGAGAGTACATCACCATTTTTTTTCAATATGTATAAATGATTATGCACTGCAGCAAAATTTGATATATCCTGAATCTTTTCTAGTAAATTATACATAATCTATTTCACTTGAATGAAGTTATAAAAATTGCTGTTTGTTTGAGAAATCATACTAATAAAGTCGGCTTCTGCCAATCCTTTAAGAGCTTCAGTATTATTTATTGGAAACAAATTCCCCCTCAACGCCACATTGCTCCAAATAGCGTCAAAGACAGCTTGTCCGGCGGTGGTGAGGGTATAGGTTGGTGTACCTTGGTTTGTCCCTGTGCAGTTTGCGCAGAGGCGACTTCGCAGGTCAATTTTAATAGTATTTACATTGGGTGTAGGCTTTTTGTCAAATATATATAAGAGGTTACCATTTTCTCCCCATTTTTTCACTTCATCTCTTTTTATGTATTTCATGAATTGTTTCAGATTTGTCCACATAACACTTTGAATTTCTTCATCTTCAGGGTGATTTGGATTCGCAAAACTCTTAAATTCAAGATATAAGTCATCAGTAGATGACTTTTTTAGTTTTACATCAGCAAAACGTGGTTCGGGGCTACCCGCTAGCCCTAGACTGTCCCCAAGCCCGTGGCGCAGCCACATACAACGCTGGTTCGTGGCTTACAGCCTCGGACCTCTATGGCGTCGGCTGTGCCGACATACGCGAAGCACAAAAGCCAAGCCTTTCTTACCAACCAAAAGAAAGCTGCTGCCTTTGCACCGAGCTACCTTTGTAGTCACAAATGTACTACTTTACTTTGTTTTTCTTATTTCGCTGAACTATTATTTTTTGTGGATTATCTCTTTCTTTTAAAAATGAAGAATAAATTAGTTGGCGTTTTCAGCGAAATTCATTTTCGTTCCGGCAACTTTTTGCGAAAATTGTTTGATTGTGCATGCAGCAGAACAAGGCGAATTAATATTTATTGATTGTGACGGTACGCCTCGTGCGTGAGCGATTGCAGCGAAAACCAATAAAAAATCGCCTAGCTGAGCGCTCCAAGCTTAACTACAATACCAAGAGGCGATTTTTTATTGGTTGCAGCGGAAAGCGCGACCCAAAAACAGCCCTGCTCGTAGCCCTAAACCCCGCCGATTGACCTTGGGGCTGTTTTTGGGGCACGCCATATGAAATTCAATAAATATTTAATTTAAAATCATATTAGATTTTCAGATAAGATGCTTACCTTTGCGCTTCCCTTTATTTTTGGAGGTTTCACACGAACAAACAATTAATTTCAGAATAAATAAGCCCGTTTTAATGAACAAATTAATCCAAGTCTTTGGTTTTTTGCTATTCCAAGTTTTCGTAATTTCTGCCCAGAACGTACAAATCAATGATCCTTTTTTTAAGGTTGCGCTATTGAGTCACCATCCAATAATCGATACCAATAATGATGGCGAGATACAATTTAAAGAGGCTGCTCAAGTAACAGTGCTTGAAATTGCCAATAAATCCATCAAAAACCTGAATGGGTTGAGGGCTTTTATCAGTCTTACGCATTTGTATTGCAATGGCAACGAGTTGAAGGAGATTACCGGGCTACCACTATCCATGAAATTGTTGTTTTGCAACGACAATGAAATAACTACAATACAGGAGTTGCCGGCAGCAATAACAGGCGTGAAATGTAATAACAATAAAATTATACAATTGCCGACGCTACCATCGGCGCTTAAGTGGATTGATTGCAGCAATAATAGCTTTACGAGTCTGCCAGAATTGCCGGCTGGATTGGAGAGTATCACTTGCAATTCGAACAAGATATCTGCTCTGCCAAGTTTGCCGGCGGGCATGCAGCGACTTTCGGCACACTCGAACCAAATAACGAAGATTGGTAAGTTGCCGGTGACGATGACTTCGCTGCAACTTAATGATAATATGCTTGCAGAATTGCCCGAATTGCCCGATGGTTTGGTAGAGTTGTATTGCGGAGGGAACCAATTGACGCGCATACCTATGCTACCGGCTCGCATCAAGCGGCTTTTCTGTGGCGCCAATAAACTTGTAGCGCTGCCCACTTTGTCGCAACATCTTGAGCAACTGTGGTGCAATGATAATTTGTTGACCAAATTGCCGCTGCTGCCACCGAATATCAAGGAGGTAGGTTTTGGCAACAATCAGGTGAGTTCTATAACCAATTTGCCTACATCTTTAATTGGTTTTTACTGTAATGATAATGCGCTGACCTCTCTGCCGCCGCTGCCGGAGGGACTCGAGGATTTGGTGTGCTATTTCAACCGCATAACGGAGTTGCCTACCTTACCAAAATCGCTAAAACAGCTGTCGTGTCAGAATAATTTATTGGAAAGTCTGCCCGCTCTGCCGCAGGGACTGAAAAATATTAAATTTGGAAAAAACAATATTAGAAGTCTGAATATTTCATTTCCGGAATCACTGGTAGAGTTAAATTGTAATGACAATCCAATTTCTTGTTTACCATTTTTGCCCGCAGGATTAGTCAATTTGGATATTGCGAATACTTACCTCGACTGCTTGCCCAATATCCCTGCGGGCTTAACAACCGATTTTCCGGTGTGTACGAGCAAGTGTGCTTCGAAATAAGGCACTGAGGCATGTGCTTGGTTGCACAAAACAAAAAAACAATGCGTTTAGGAATGATGAAAAAATAACATGCTGTTATTACTTATTTTTTCAACCCTCCTAAACGCATTGTTTATATGCTCTCAAAATATTAGCCAAGAGGCACGCACAAAACGGGTATCTTAGAATGGTTGGCGGTATCTTCTGTGAGGCTACCAAACAACATGTGCGATACGCCTTGCCTTTGGTGTGTACCCATTATGATAAGGTCTGCGCCCCATTCATCTGCAAAGTGGTGTATAGCTTTTTCCTCATTGAAAACATTAGTAGTAGAGTAAATAGTGGTTTTTTCTAACCCTACCGCTTTGCAATATTTACCGGAACCTTCGCCTATCTCTTCGTTGCTATCGAAACCTGCAGGATTGTTGATATACAATATTTTCACATCGAAACCAAATAAACGTTGCCATTGAGCGGTGGTTTGGAACACTTTTAATTGGTCTGACTTGAGTGTGGTGGTCAAGACAACGGTTTTAAAATCGGTGTTTACGGCAGCAGAAGGCACCACCAAAACAGGCGTTATAGCAGTTCTGATTACTTTTTCGGTGTTGGAGCCTACAAAAAACTCAGATGCACCGGTGGCGCCCTGTGTACCCATCACCACGAGATCGCAACCATCTTCTTGAGCAATACGCTTGAGTGTATTGTGCAAAAAGCCTTCCTCTACGTAAGCTTCCATATCAATATTGGCATATTTGATATCCAAATTGAATTTATTTTTCATGTCAAACAGCCTAGCATCGGCTACTTCGGCGTATTTGTCCACATCGTCGCTTTGCGTAACCGAGTATTCGGGTATAGTTGGGGTGTACATCACCTCCGAGTTTACGTTTATCAATTCAATGCGACCTTGAGATTTTAATGCAACTTCTGCTGCAAATTTTAGCGCTTTTTCAGAGTTTTCGGAGAAATCTGTAGGAACAAGAATCTTTTTCATTGTAGAATAATTTTACTAATTGTTAGAAAAATGAATGACCATATCTTTTCAACTATGGCTGTTTCATGCCACAAAATTAAATATCGCAGAAACAACGAACTATGATATTGGTCAAGCCTCAAAGTGACTTCTGTCAATATTGGAAATTTCTGTATTTTTGAACCGTAAATAGTATAATACTGATTACCTTTGCAAAATGCTTAACGAAAAAAAAATGAACTGCGAAGATTGCCATGCCTGTGAGCAATCTATCTTCTGCCAGCTGAACTTGCAGGAAAAAGAGAAATTATCGCAGTTGAAAAAACAAATTCTTTTTAAAAAGGGGGATGTCGTTTTCAGGGAAGGAACCTATCCAAAAGGATTATATTGTGTAAATTATGGCAAAATAAAAGTTTTTCAACTTGGCGCTGACGGCAAAGAACAAATTGTACACCTCGTAAATGCCGGCAATACCATGGGGCATAGGGCTATTTTTGGAGAAGATGCCTATTCTTGCTCGGCTATCGCGATGGAAGATGCCGGTATTTGTTTTATCCCTAAAGCCGAGCTCCTCCGCCTCATGGAAACTTACCCCAAAATACTGTTGCGTGTGGCACGACTTCTCGCCGACGAACTCAAAGAAGCCGAGGAGAAAATCACTCAAATGGCGCAGCAACCCGTGAAAGACCGCATTATGAAGGCTTTGATGGCACTCAATGATAAATATGGCTGCCAAGAAGACAAGAGCACCATCAATATAGCCATCAAACGAGAAGAACTCGCCAACCTCGCCGGCACCACGCGTGAAACAGCCACGCGATTGCTCTATGAGCTCCAAGAAAACAAAACCATCGAACTGCACGGGAAATATATCAAAATACTCAATTGGAAGGCTTTCACACGCCCATAAGCCGCATTCCAAATCTCTTCCACAAAAAAACACAGTGTGACACACATCACATTTTAGTTGTTTTTCGCATGATACCTTTGCACACACAACGCACAGCCACGAAAATGGTCTATTTTCCTGCTGCTTCATTACAAAAAAAAGAAATGGTATGCCTATATTTCATCAACTCGGATTTGTTCCTGACAAAAGACATGTAGTTACTCGTCAGCCCAATGGTTCTCTCCTTCAAGAAGAGCTAGTTGGCACACAAGGTTTCTCAGGCATGTCATCACTCGTGTACCACCTATACCCGCCTACCCGCGTAAAACAAAAAGACAAAGCATATAGTGTAATGCCCAAAGTGGTGAAAGAAAACAGCCTCGACGCCATGAGCTTCAAAGGTTTCGATGTCAAGCCTGAAAAAGACTACCTCAAAAGCCGAAAAACACTGTTTGTAAACGCTAATATGCACATTGGACTAGCGGCACCTACGCACTCTACCGAGTACTTCTTCAAAAATGCCGATGCTGATGAAATGCTATTCGTGCACGAAGGCTCAGGTAAGTTGACCACCATGTTTGGAGAATTGAGTTTTCAATACGGTGATTACATCATCATTCCACGAGGTACCGTCTATCAAATATATTTCGACACCAAGAAAAACCGATTACTCTATGTTGAGTCCTTCGATCCTATCTTAACGCCTAAGCGCTACCGCAATGAGTTTGGTCAGTTCCTAGAACATTCACCATTCTGCGAGCGAGATATTATACGACCCAAAAACCTACAAACCTTCGATCTCCAAGGCGAATTTGAAATATACATCAAGAAAAAAGGCATCATGTACCCTTATGTATACGCCAATCACCCTTTCGATGTAGTGGGCTGGGATGGGCATTTCTATCCTTATACGTTCTCTATTTTCAATTTTGAGCCACTAACGGGTCGCATACACATGCCACCACCTATACACCAGACCTTCGAAAGCAACCATTTCGTTATTTGCTCCTTCGTACCAAGGCTTTACGACTATCATCCGCAAGCTATACCTGCCCCTTATCACCACAGCAATATCGATAGCGACGAGTTGCTTTATTACGTAGATGGCGATTTTATGTCGCGCAACAATATTCAAAAAGGACAAATAACCTTACATCCCGGCGGAATTCCGCACGGACCACACCCGGGAGCCATAGAGCGCAGCATTGGAAAGAAAGAAACCAACGAACTCGCCGTTATGATCGACCCATTTGCGCCCGTAATGATCACTGAAGAAGCGCTCAAAATTGAAGTTGAAGGATATTACAAATCCTGGTTGCAAGATTTGTCTGTGCCGTAATAGCATAGAACTCAACTTTTAGCAGTACATTTGTTGTCCCAAACAAACTTCTATCCACAAGTATGCGTTCTATATTTCACATTCTAACACACAAAATAGTTCAAAATGATGTCCACTACAGATCTTACCCATGTTGCCAACTTCGACTATGGCATCGCCAAAATATTTGATCAGGCACAAGACTTCTTGCCCATCAACGGCACCGACTACGTAGAATTGTACGTAGGAAACGCCAAACAAGCCGCACATTACTACAAAACCGCCTTTGGTTTTCAATCTTTAGCCTATAACGGACTCGAAACCGGCAACCGCGAAAGTTGTTCCTACGTGGTGGTGCAAGATAAAATCCGCCTGGTGCTTACCACTCCGTTCAATCCGGATAGCGAAATTTCCGATCACATCCGTCGCCATGGCGATGGCGTAAAAGTCATAGCACTTTGGGTGGACGATGCCCGCAAGGCCTACCACGAAACCACCAGCCGTGGCGCCGAATCTGTCATGGAGCCGACTGTTTTCTCCGATGCCGATGGCGAAGTTGTCAAAGCAACCATCAAAACCTATGGCGATACTGTGCACACCTTCGTAGAGCGCAAAAACTATAAAGGCACGTTTCTTCCGGGATTCACAGCTTGGAAATCCGACTACGAGCCCAAGCCCACCGGACTCAAATACATTGACCACATGGTAGGCAACGTAGAACTTGGCGCCATGAACAAATGGGCTAATTTTTACGGGCAAGTTATGGGTTTTGCCAACCTCATCACCTTCGACGACAAAGATATCTCCACGCAATATACCGCCCTCATGAGCAAAGTGATGTCCAACGGCAATGGTCGCATCAAGTTTCCGCTCAACGAACCAGCTGCCGGGCTCAAAAAATCGCAAATAGAAGAATATCTTGACTTTTACGGAGGCCCGGGCTGCCAACACATCGCCGTAGCCACCGACGATATCATACACACCGTTGGGCAAATGCGCAAACGCGGCATCGAATTTCTGCACATACCCGGCACCTACTACGACACCATCGGAGAGCGCGTAGGCATCATCCAAGAAGACATGAAAAAGCTCAAAAAGCTCGGCATCATGGTTGATAGAGACGAAGAAGGCTACTTGCTCCAAATATTCACCAAGCCGGTAGAAGATCGTCCGACCTTATTTTTCGAAATCATACAACGTCGCGGCGCCAAATCTTTCGGAAAAGGCAACTTCAAAGCCCTTTTTGAGAGCATAGAAGCCGAGCAAGAACGTCGCGGCACTTTGTAGGTGAACCACACCAAGATACACAGCCCGTTATAAGGTCGGGCTATTCGCTTCAATCTAGATATAATGAAACTTGGAAGCCCAAGCGTAGTGCTTGGGCTTTTAAAAAACTTCATGGCGTGCCCCAAAACAGCCCCAAGAGCATATCGGACAGCTTAGTCATCGGGAAAGGGCTGTTTTGGGTCGCGCTATCCGCTGCAACCAATAAAAAATCGCCTCTTGGTGTATTGGAGTAGCTTGGTGTGGGTAGTTAGGCGATTTTTTATCGGTTTCCGCTACTATCGCTCACGCACGAGGCACAAGCAAACAAAAATAGCCGAAATTAACAAAAAAATCGTATATTTGCCACAAAATACAACGATGCGATGGTAAAAATAGCCAATCCCTTAAATGCTGACACAGGTAAAGAAGAAACGAAAGCCTATCCCATCATAAGCATATACATTTTAGGATATAAAGTAGAAGACATACCCGTACTAGCCGCTAAAATAGACCGAAAAATAATTGATGCCTCTACCAAACAAGAACTTCATATTCAGAGTGATTTTATAGAATTGCTCACACACACTTGTTACGTACTACAAGCACGGCGTCTACCACCAAAACGGCAGTCAGCAATAGAGAAGTTCATGACCATTTTCAATCAAGCCTGGGTAGAATCACCGGACAAAAAATTCATCTTAGATATGCAAGAAATACCGGAAGGCTTTGAAGATGTGGTAGATTTCCTACAAAACTCGCTATTAGATAATGAAACTATGGAAAAGCTGATAGTAGAACAAGAGGTGGAAGATATTTTTGCCTTGCATGAAAGTGATATCGCTATTTTAAAGCAGCAAAAGGAGGAAGCCAAGGCAAGAGAGGAAGAAGCCAAGGCAAGAGAGGAAGAAGCCAAGGCAAGAGAGGAAGAAGCCAAGGCAAGAGAGGAAGAAGCCAGAGCAAGAGAGGAAGAAGCCAAGGCAAGAGAGGAAGAAGCCAGAGCAGGAGCTGAGGAAGAACGCAGACAAAAGGAAGAAGAGCGCAGACAAAAGGAGCACATCCTTCATGTTTCTATAAAGGCAATGAAGCAGTCAGGCATATCAAGTGAGGAAATAGCAAAGATACTGTCAATAGATATTGAAACTGTACAAAGGATATTGGCGAGTTAATGGTTCTTGAGTTACAAGATTACGCGCATGAGGGATAGAAGTGGAAATAGCCTTTTTGTGCTTTTGTTGTAAAAATTACCTAAAAAACCTTGTAGAGGCATTGCGCTGTAGCGGTTTCTAAACCCCAAGCCGAAGCACAAAAAAGCACAAAAAGGCTATTGCAACGGATAGCCCGACCCTCGACAAACTGCCCTCCCGAAACTCCAAGCTTAGCACGGTGCCTAAGGGCAGTTTGTTGAGGGGCATGCCATAGTTTGAAAAATAAACGATGGACAGTGAACCATAAGTGATTTTTAAACCAACAAGCATTTCACAATGCTCAAAATTTCTAATTCACTTCAAAAATTCAAAAAAATCGCCGCTTTCTTTGCATATTTCGCAAAAACCTATACCTTGCATGTACAAAATAGTGCTCCAAACTACTTTTGCACCGTTTTTCTGAACTTTTTAAATTATTTCATGAAGAATACAGCCAATAATATTCGCTTTTCTGTGGAGCCTGCTGCCGAATTCTACACCGTATTACGGCAAAGAGTGCAGGCCTATTTCGACAACAACAACATTTCGAAAAAAGGCAATATTTCACTATATTCAAAGACAATAGTGTTATATTTCATCTACTTGGCGTCATTTGGGCTCATACTTTTCAGCGGATGGCCGGGTTGGGTTTTATTGCTATTGTGCATACCTATGGGTTTGGGAGCCTGTGGACTCGGACTCAATACCATGCATGATGCGCTGCACAACTCCTACAGCTCCTCCAAAACTTGGAATAAAATAGCTGGATATACCATGGAAATGCTTGGCGGCTCGTCAGTCACGTGGAAAGTGCAACACAATATGATGCACCACACTTACACCAATGTATATGGCATGGACGAAGATATTGATGACAAGCCGTTCCTACGTATGTCGCCTGATGGCGTGCTCAAATGGTATCATCGCTATCAGCATTTATACGCACCCCTACTCTATGGGCTTTCGAACGCATCTTGGCTGATAAAAAAAGATTTTGTGCAATATGTAAGGTACTGGAAGACCGATGTACTGAAACAAGTAGGCGTAAATGCTTGGCCAGCATTCTTTCGTTTGGTGTTGGCGAAGTCGGTATATTTCTTTGCGGTAGTCGGCTTGCCTATGTTATTGCTGCCTTACGCTTGGTATTGGTCAATTATTGGCTTTTTAATTGTGCAATTTGTAAGCGGCATTATCATGACTTTGGTATTTCTGACAGCACATGCTGTAGGAGACGTGCACCACTACCAACCCGACGAAACAGGTAATTTGGAGAACAATTGGGCAATTCATCAGCTGCGCACCACCGCCAATTTCAAAACCAACGGTTTTATGCGCTGGTTTGTAGGCGGGCTTAACCATCAGATCGAGCACCACCTTTTCCCACAAATATCGCATGTGCATTATAGTCAGCTTTCGCCCATAGTGCGCAAAACCGCAGCAGAGTTTGGTATTCAGTACATGGAATATCCATCATTTACCCAAGCATTGGCGGCACATTTTAATTATTTGCGTATTATTGGGCAGCCTGCGCTGAAAATAGCGTAAACATAAGGTTGTTCAAGGATGGTGACAAGTACTTCGTCGCAAAAAAAAACGGTCATTACAGCATTTTCCATGCTCCAATCATATGTTGCTATGATTGTGGGTCTTCTAGCTATATATGCCCTCACACGCCTAGCTTTTTTGGGGGTCAATAGCGCTAGTTTCGAGCTAGACGGATTCACCGGAGGGCTAAAGATTTTACTATACGGCATACGATACGATCTTTCAGCCATCGCTGTCGCCAATGTATTGCTGTTTCTACTTTGGAGCTTACCACTTTCATTTCTGGCATCAAAAGCTGCTGCACGCTGCTGGAAAATCTGGTTTATTGCAACCAATGGACTATTTCTCATGACCAACCTGATAGATGTAGCCTACTACCCTTTTCTTCAACGACGCATGCAATTTGATGTATTTCAGTATGCAAGCGGCAGAAAAGGCAATGAGGCATTAGGGCTTTTACCTAGATTTGTCGGAGATTTTTGGTATCTGTGGGTGCTCTTTTTTGTGCTGCTTTGGCTATTGAACAGGCTATTTAGATACAGTACAGCTAAACATCTACAAGAAGCTCCAATTTCTTCCAATTATGTAAAAAACTTAGCGCTGATTTTGTCCATGGCTGCCTTGAGCATCTTGGCTTTTCGCGGAGGTATGCAGCTCAAACCTATCGATATCATCAATGCGGCAGAGGTAGCTGGACCTAAGTCTATTCCCCTCATCATCAATAGTCCTTTTTCTATTTACAAATCCAGCGACAAGACCGGCGTTGTCTGCCACGAAGACAGTGCAGCATTATCTACGCACGACACCTGTAACTACAATGTGCATTTACCCGATCATACTAAGCCCTTTGACCAACGAAACATTGTCATTATAATCGTAGAAAGCCTTTCTGAAGAATATATCAGCAGCTTTGGCGGTGCCTCAAAAACACCATTTTTGGATAGTTTGCTCCAAAAAAGCTTAGTCTTTCGAAATGCTTATGCCAATGCAAAGGAATCTATACAAGGCATACCAGCCATTTATTCGTCTATACCCTCCTGGCAAGATGATGCTTTCATTTTTTCAACGTATTCCTCCAATGAAATTACCAGTTTCGCCAATTTGCTAAGACCATACGGCTATCATACCTCTTTTTATCACGGCGGAGCCACCGGCACTATGGGTTTTGATGCTTACTGCCAATTGGCAGGTATAGCGCATTACTACGGACGAGAGGACTATAACAACGAAAAAGATTATGATGGTCATTGGGGCATCTGGGATGAGCCCTTCCTGCAATATATGGCCAGACAGCTGAATGAAACCCCTTCCCCTTTTTGTGCTACTGTGTTTACCCTAAACACCCATCACCCTTTTTTGCTGCCGGAAGCTCACCAGAACCGTTTTGAGCATTTGCAAGGGCATCCAATTTTGCAATCGGTACAATACGCCGATTACGCATTGAGGCGCTTTTTTGAGACAATTGCTAAGGAAAAATGGTATGAAAATACACTTTTTGTGCTTACAGCTGACCATACGGGACCTGCGCTCACCAATGGTGGCAACTTCCATAAGCAATATCGCATACCAATAGCTATTTTCGACCCGCGTGGCAGTGTACATGGCGAGCGCTTTGAAATTGCCAACCAAATAGACATTCTTCCTACCACCATGCAACTTTTGCACTACCCCAAGCCGTTTTTCTCGCTCGGAAACAACTTACTGGATACGAGCAAATGTGGTTTCAAGGAACATTTCACCTATCAATACAATGCCGGAGTTTATACTATTTCTGATACTGCTTTCACATACATGTCTGACTTGGAGAAGGATTTGGGATTATTTGCGTGGAAGACAGACCCTCTTTTCAAGCAAAACCTTTCAGCGAAGTATGGCGATAGGCAAAAAGCCTTAGATAATGAGCTAAAAAAGAAAATGCTAGCTTTTTGTAAAGCATTGAATGAAAATGGGATGCGGAAGGTGCAGGCAGCGGACTGAGTGCTAAGCACGTGTGTTTTTTTTCAAAAAAAATCTATGCTCCGTTATTTGTACTGGTTCTGAAACTCGATCCTAGCAATCGTTTAGATTTTTTTTCGCGGTTACCCAACTTTTTCGCGGTTTTGCACGTCTATTAAGTAAATGATTAACTCTAATTCTATATTTCATGCGCCGTATCCTATTTTCGCTATTTTTCGGGCTTTTTTTGGTCAGTTGTGTATACACCGTTGAAGATTTTGGCGGCGGCTATGGGAAACGTCCCATTTATATATCTGCCGATTCACTTGATCATGTGACTAATCTGCCTCCGCAACCTATCGCATTGGCTGGTACTATATTTTGGTCGGATTCGCTGTTTTTTGTGCTAGAACACAAAAAAGGTGTTCATGTGTATAATGCAATTGATTCAAATAATACCGAAGCCCTGACTTTTATACAGATTCCTGCTATCACTGACTTTACGATTTCTGGTGGGTACATGTATGCCGATGGCTGGAAAGATTTGCTGATTATTGATATACATGATATTCAACACGCAACTTTGGTGAGTAGGACACCCAATGCTTTTGACCCTCTCCTATTTCCTCCGCTCTATAATGGTCCGTTTGAGTGCTACGACCCCAATAAAGGGGCGATAATAGGCTGGGAAGATGTTATACAAGATGTTTATTACTGCCAAACCACAAATTAAAATATTTTTTTATGAAAAATTCTGTTCACGCCTTATTGCTTTTATTGATAGGATTTGCATTCATGCAAATGCAATGTGACAAAGATTCCTCCGAATCCGTTTTTAATCCTACACCGGGTGAAAATGGACTATCAGGTTCGATCACGCGCTTCAAGGTATTGGGTGACTACTTATATGCACTCAACCCCAATGGGGTGCTCACTTATGATGTACATGACCCGGAGCATCCTGTACTTACACATACGTTGGAGACGGAGTATGGCTTGGAAACCATAACCATTTATGATGGCTATGTGTACGTAGGCTCGCGCAATTTCCTTTATATTCTCGATATTACGGTTGCAGCTCAACCTAAGTTACTTTCCAAAACTGCCGGCGGTATTACGATTGGTGGTGGTTGCGATCCGGTGGTTGTTAAAGGTAATTATGCTTATTCAACCATTAAAACCATTGCAAATGTGTGCGGAAATGTGTCGTCGAGCAGCACCCTTTTAGTATTTGATGTAAGTAACAAGTCAAACCCAATTCAGGTAGGACAATATGGGCTAAATCAACCAAATGGACTAGGAATATCAGGCAATTTTCTATTCATTTGTGATGAAGGTCTCGATAAATTGGCGGTATTTGATATCTCAAATCCATTATCGCTGGTCGAACTACCCGATTATTTTGTAAATATCAACGACCCTGTAGATTTAATTGTAAATGGCAACAAAATGATTGTCTCCACTAAAACTAGCTTCAACTTTTATGATATCACTGATATTTCGAACATCAAGAAATTGGGCACTGTTATTAAATAGTTGCTGCTTATTTACACTGCTCTTTTGCGCTAGCGCGCCTTCCTACGCGCAGGAGATAATTGTAAATGATAACACAAGCGATAGCGCTGCGGAATCCAAATTGCCCAATCAACGCAATTTAGAATCCTCTACTTGGGGTATCAAAACAAATATAAGCTCGGTTTTATTGCCATTCAAATCATACGTATATGTGTGTGGTGAGTGGAAATTCAAACAAAACTGGGCTTTGGAAGCTGGTGCAGGAAGCTATTTTAGTTCCGCAATGTTTGCGAGAGGTAAGGGAGAGACCTATAGAGGTCCAATTATCAGAGTGGCAGCTAAGTATCTTGACTATACAAGAACTGCAAGATCTTCTATTTGGTACATCGGACTTGAAGGTAGGTACCAAAACATATCAAACAAACGAAAAATAAGCGTTTTGCGACAAGGCAGTCAATACCAAGAAATCCTGTGGGTTAACAGAAAAGTTGAGCGTATTGGCTACGGACTCAGGTGGGGGAAATTGCGACCAATAGGGAAAAGTGAAAGAATATACTTAGATTATTCCATCTACCTAGGCATAAGCCATGACAATGTTCGTTTGAACACCTTTGATGATGTTGAAATTATAGATTCAGAGGATGCCTCAGGTATTATGCTATCGCCAGGCATAAAAACTAGAACAGAATTTGGATTCTCGCTCATGGTAGGTTATTGGATTAAGTAGTGGCAATTCACTGCTACCAGATGGGCACATGCTCCAACGTGATATCGTCGGTATAAAAAATCTTGGTCGTATCTTCAAACGATTGGGTAAGTTCCGACACATAGAAATGATGTGGCTGCGAGCGCGCATCGTTCAGCAAATCTTTATCTTTCAGTTTTTTAAACACCGCATCGGTGACTACGTCGGTACTATCGAGAATGTCCACCTTGTTCTTAAAAAACTTAGAAATATCCTTCTTGATAAGCGGATAATGGGTGCATGCCAACAATAAAGCATCGATATCGTGAAACATCTCATGCTCCAAATAATTAGTAATTATTGCTTTGCTTATTTTATCAGAATAGTAGCCTGATTCTATCATAGGCGCCAACAGGGGCGTAGCCAAGCTAGCCACAATTAGGTCAGGATTCTTCTCAGTGAGCTTGAGCTCATACACACGCGATTGTATGGTGGCTTTAGTGGCTATAACGCCCACTTTATGATAACCTTTTCTGGTGGTTTCATCGACCAATGGATCTACAACATTCACAAAAAGGGCTTCGTCCTTGAAGAAATCAAGCAGCACACGATAGGCTACAGAAGATGCCGTATTGCAGGCAATCACGATCATCTTACAGTTTTTTTCCTTCAAAAACCTAGCGATACGGATGCAATAATACCGTATGCTGTCGGGGCTTTTATCGCCGTAGGGCATGTGCGCAGTATCACCGAAATAAATGATTTCCTCATTGGGCAAACGTTTGATAATGGCATTGGCGACCGTGAGACCGCCAATGCCAGAATCAAAAATACCTATAGGCTGATGTTTTGATAACAATGCAGGCATTATTTGATACCTATCTTAGCCTTAAGCAAAGCTGTAATATCGAGTGACTCATCCATGTAAAGCAATAAATCCTTGCTGCTATCAAAAATGTATTGGTAACCATTGGCTTTTGCGACGGCCTCAATGTCCGCATTCAATTTATCTAAAACCGGCTTGAGCAACTGCTCTCTCTTCGCAGATACTTGCTGGTACATTTCGCGCTCAAAGTTTTGTATTTTCACTTGTTCTGCTTCGAGGGCAACCATACCATCTTCATACGCCTTAGGTGCAATGAGTCCTTGCTCCTTTTTCTGTGTCAATTCGGTATAGGTGGTTTGTGCCTCCTGAAGCATAGTCTGTCCCTTTTTCTGCAGCTGTGCCTGAAAGGCTTTCAAATCACTTTCGGCTTGTTGCACCTCAGGCACTTGTGCTAAGAGCGCATTAGAGTTAAAATAGCCCAATTTTTGTGCTTGCATGCTTGCTAAAGCACCAAAAAACATCAGCCCGGAGAGCAAAATAATTTTCTTCATTTCCTAATTGTAGTTCGTTTGTTTATAATTAATAAAAAAATCAAGCGGCAATCCCAAGTATCAAGATTATACAAGGAATTGCCGATTGCGCAGTGCGCTTATTACTTCACCATAGTTTTGATATCTTCGGTTTTATCGAAGCGAGAATCAGCGAAAAGCATACCGGAAGCACTACCCTTCTCAAAAATAAAGTCGAAACCCTTGCTCGTAGCATATTGCTCGATAGCGGCATACACTTTATCTTGAATAGGCTTCACAAATTCTTCTCTCTTCTTGAACAAATCGCCCTCAGGACCAAAACGACGGCGTTGCATCTCGCGTACCTCCTTTTCTTTGTTCATGATTTCTTCTTCGCGAGTCTTTTTCAATTCGTCGCTCAAAAGTACTTGTTCTGCTTGATATTTGCTATACATTCCCTTTATTTTGTCCTGCTCTTGCGAAATTTCTTGGCGCCAAGCTGTGGCCATCTTATCCAATTGCTCTTGGGCAGTGGCATACGTAGGGATGCTTTCCAATATTGCCGTTACATCTACAAAGGCAATGCGTTGTGCTACCGATGCAGTTGTCATCAGCACAGAGAAAATTAGGATTGAAAAAATACGGTTCATCATGTCAATTTAATATTAAGATTTAGAAAATGGTTGCAAGCAATCGCCCCTCTATGATATCAAGAAATAGAAAAAGGTTGCATTCAACCGCTGCTTTTCGCCGGCAAAGTTATAGCTTTCTGCCAAACTACGTATTTATGACGCTGTTTTTAAAACTTTGTTTTACCGAAAAAAAAAGCAAATACGCACGCAAGTTACACAAACAATTGATAATGAGCTACTTACAACATATTCTGCATTCACTCGATAACTTAACTTTAACCACGAATTAACGAAAATTAAGAATCTACATTGCCTGTATCAGGTCATAATTGGTAATGACATGTACGCAACCACTGATGTCTGTAACAATCACCGCCGGGATATCTTTACTAATGTATTTGCTTAGTTTGCTCACAGGCTCGCTTGGATCTACCTCCGGAAATGGCTTATCCATAATATTTTTCAAAGCAGTTTCACTATTTTTCAAAGGATTTTCGAGCAAAAAATGCAAAACATTGGTTTCCGTGATAGAGCCCACAATTTTATTCCCATCCATCACAGGCAATTGGCTGATATCTTTATCTTTCATCATATTAAAAGCTTCCCTCACGGTATTATCAACATTCAAAGAAATAAAACTTTTATCTTTTTTCTTAGAAATAAGATCCCCAATGCTCAATTCGGTCTCCAAAAATCCGCGTTCGCGCATCCACTCGTTGTTGTACAGCTTAGCGATGTAGCGACTCCCATGATCGTGAAACAAGCACACCACCACATCAGTTGGCTTGAGGCGGCTCTTCAGCTGGTGCAAGCCCTGCAGACAACTGCCAGCGCTATAACCACAAAAAATGCCTTCTTCCTTGGCTATTCGGCGCGCCATCACCGCACCATCCTTGTCTGTTACTTGCTCAAAATGGTCTATCACACTCATATCGAAGTTCTTGGGCACAAAATCCTCCCCAAAACCCTCACTAAAGTACGGATGCACCTCATTCATATCAATCTCTCCCGTGCGGAAATACTTCGTCAGCAAGCTACCATACACATCAATCGCCCATATCTGTATATCCGGATTCTTCTCCTTGAGATACTTAGCCGTACCAGTCACAGTGCCTCCAGTGCCTGCAGTGCACACAAAATGCGTGATTTTCCCCTTAGTTTGCTTCCAAATTTCAGGTCCGGTGCTCTCATAATGCGCCTGACGATTCGCCAGGTTGTCGTATTGATTGCAATGAAAACTATTTGGAATCTCTTTCGCCAAGCGCGCAGCCACTGAGTAGTAACTACGCGGGTCTTCAGGCAATACATTCGTAGGGCACACAATCACCTCTCCACCTACGGCCCGCAAAATATCTGCCTTCTCTTTACTTTGCTTATCGGTCGTTACAAACACGCATTTGTAACCCTTTACCACAGCTGCCAAAGCCAGTCCCATACCGGTATTGCCACTCGTTCCCTCTATAATAGTGCCTCCCGGCTTGAGTTTGCCCTCCTTTTCTGCCACTTCCACCATTTTGAGCGCCATGCGATCCTTCACCGAGTTGCCCGGATTGAAGGTTTCTACTTTTGCCAAAACAAGGCAAGGCATACCCTCGATGGTTTTATTTAGTTTTACTAAAGGCGTATCACCAATTGTCTCTAAAATATTCTTTTTATAATTCATTTTTTCGATTTACGATTTTTTCGATTCGTCCTCCTCTTGTAACGAAGGTCATTCCTGAATGTTTGAAGAATTCTCCATTCAGGCGCAAATGTAGCTAATTTCCTAGTTTTATTATGAAAATGAACGAATTATCCATTCGCGAGTGTAAATAACCATTAACAATTCATCCCTAACCATCAAAACTAGGGCGATTCCCCCAAGCCCAACTGCCTTTTTACCTTCGTACACCGCAAATATGTAGTAGGTAACTTAGCGCTATTGCCACGCACAGGTTTACTAGCAAGGCAGTTGGTCTTGGCGGTCGGGCTATCCGCTGCTGCCGATAAAAAAACGCCTCTTGGGTTTTGGGCGCGACTTTTACCTTCGTACAAGGCGTTTTTTTATCGGCATCCGCTTCTATCCCTATCGCACAAAACCCAAGTTTTTCCGACCAACCCAAAGAAAGCGGCTGCCTTTGCACCAAGCAATCTACCATTAGTCGCAGAGAAAATTAGCCCACATGTATACAAAAATTTCCAAATAAAACAGATTTTTTCGATTTTGTGACTATCTTCACAGCAGAAAACAGTTACACACTATGAAAAAACAGACGGAGAAAACTGAAATCACAGAGTCAACATTGCCGGAAAAGGTTGTTATTGACCCAATTGCATTTATACATCAACCACATGATAAGTTGATGAAGTATGCCTTTGGCATAAAAGAGGTCGCTATGGAGTTTTTGCAGTTTTGCATACCCGAAAACTTGCTCAGTAAGCTAAACTTAGACACTTTCAAAATGGAAAACAATAGCTTTATCGATGAAAAGATGGAGGCACAGTATGCTGATGCGGTCTTTAGTATCATGCCCAATAATGGCGGTAAGGAAAATCGTATTAGTCTTTTGTGGGAGTTTAAAAGCGAAAAAGATACAAAACCTTTGCCGATTCAGCTTTGGGGTTATTCATATGGTGCGGTAGAAGCTGATATTAAACTAAAGCAACAACTTCGACCGCCAATATGTATTGTAATCTATCATGGAACTAGGAAAATGAAAAAAGAAAGGCTTCATGATTTATTCCAGCAGACTCCGCAGGAGTTTATGGAGTATATTCCTAATTTCAACTATTTCATGCTCAATATCAACGAAATGAGCGATGAACAAATCATGAATCTAAACTTCACATTTCTGACAAATATTTTGTTGGTTTTAAAACATGGCCGCAATCCTATAAAAGTTGCTGAATATTTCCCAAAAATGCTTATATTTGCAGAAGGAAACGAAGATGTAGTAAAAATGCTTACCGAAATCACACTTTTTTATCTTTCCGTCGTTTCTAAATTAAAATACGAAGATATGAATGTACTTATCGAAAAATTGCCTAAAAAGAAGGCTAAAATAGTTAAAGGCTCCTTTATTCATGTGCTTTTGGAAAAAGTAGCTGAAAGCGAAGCTAAAGGCAAAGCCGAAGGAAAAGCCGAAGTAGCTCAAACAAAAAAGGAATTTGCAATTTCGTTGATGCAAAAATTCCCGAATATGTCTGATGCGGAATTGGCTGAGTTAACGAAGTTGGAGGAGGCTTTTGTGCGCAAGTTGCGCGAGGAGGTGATGACTAAGTAATCCTAGGCGAAAAAAATACGGAAAAATTTTGAGAAAACTTATTGCACCGCGCATACAGTTGGAGCGAAGTACTACTCCCCGCAGCAGCGATAGTAGCGGAAATACCTTGTTTTTCGCCTAACCACTACCCACCAAACTACTCTCCTCGCCCAAGAGGCGAAAAACAAGGTATTGCAGCGGATAGCGCGGCGACTCCTCCAAAACTGCCTTGCTAATAGCACTAAGCGTAGCCACTTGACAGCCAAGAGGCAGTTTTTGGGGAGGCGGCTGCCATAATAGTTAACGGGTTATTGATCATTAACAACTAAGTTTTCTTGCCCCATTTTCGCAGTTGTTTCAATACTGCATCAAAATCGTTGGGTATTCCGGCAATGAATTCCATGCGCTCGCCATTTATAGGGTGGTCGAGGCGTAGGCGATAAGCGTGCAAGGAGGTGCGCGACATCATGGGTTTTTCGGCTTCCGTAAACTTGCCCATGCGGTATTTCTTGCCTTTCACTTCGGAGAGTAAGAATCCGGTGCGGCGACCATAAAGCGCATCGACCGCCAACGGATAACCAATACACTGAAAATGCACCCTTATCTGGTGGGTACGACCGGTTTTGATGAGTACTTCGGCGAGGGTGAAGTGGTCGAATCGCTCAATAGCACGATAAAAAGTAAGCGATGGCTTGCCGGTGTGTACAATAGCCATTTTGCCCGGGATGGATGGATGCTCACCTATCGGCTTGTCAATTTCGCCTTCGTCGAGGTGAAGATTGCCTTCCACGAGGGCAAGGTAGTACTTGTCGGTACTGTGGTGCTCAAACTGCATGGACAGGTTGCGATGCGCTTCAGCATTGCGTGCAAAGACCAAAATACCGCTCGTTTCTCTATCGAGCCGGTGAACGGTCAATATATTTCCAAACTTTTGTTGGAGCTGATACTGCAAGGTAAACGCCCTGTCTTTACCGAATCTATCGGGGATAGTGAGCATGCCTGATGGCTTGTTGACAACCACAAAGTCATTATCTTCGTATATTATTTCGAATTTCATAAAATTAAAACAGCATCGGAGCGTTACCTAAATAAATTTGCCAATATATAGTGATGGCAGAAAGCACAAAGTATAAAACTCTTCGAACAAGAAATTTGACGGTGGATCTGTTGAAATTGAATCCAAGCAGCTCCAAAATATGTGCGTAAAAAGTGTTGTCCCCTTCTTCTGAAAGTCCATGACGTTCATTGGCTACGCACTTGCCAAATACTTTGTATTGTATCATAATACTCGCATAAATGGTAAGTGTGAGTTTCCAATTGAACCAAAAAGGCGCAACCCACGTAATCATTACGCCTGCTAAATGCAGCCAAAAAACGACTCCAAAACGACCATAGAGAATTGTATCCATTACTATAATTAATTAAAAATTGATCTTTCATTTTGATAACTTGCGCAAAGATGCTATTTTTTTCAAAAATCTTCTACAATTATGCGGATTTACTTTCTTTTAATCTTTATTATTTTTTGTGATAAAGCTTTCTCCCAAACTGTATTGCTCTCTGAAAACTTTAATGTGGGCTTTTTGCCGGTAGGCTGGAATGTGGAAATAACCGGCAACCAGCAGGCTTTGTGGTATGTGGGCACTCCCACCAATAGCAAGTCGGACGGCTCCACTATAGATGGCAGCAAAATGCTCATTATCGACGATGAGGATACCGGTATCAACACGCCGGGTTTTGCGCTTAGTGTAAAGACTCCAGCATTCAATGCCTCTCCTTTCTCATTTGTCTATCTCGATGCCGATATACACTATCGTGACAATAGCAGCAATGATGAAACTTTTAAAATATTGGTGACCGATGGTACCACGGAAAAAGTAGTCTATACTTTTGATGATATTACCGATACGGGCAATCAATTCAGTGATTTTGTGCATCTGCGGCTCGATTTGTCGATGTATTTCACAGCTCCTAACATGCGCGTAATTTTTCGCTACGACGATGGTGGCGGCGATTGGTCGTGGTGGGCAGGCGTGGACAATGTGCTCATAACCGGCGAAGGGCAAGGTACTATCGTGGCGAAAGAAACTTTCAATACTTGTACACAGCCCGCTGAATGGACAAGCCAACTGCTTTCGGGCGACGAGGATTGGAAATATGGTGTGCACACTAAGAGCAATGGGCATATTTCGACCATGAATGGCAGTTGTTTTGTTTATTTTGACGATGAAGTGCTGGAATCTGATACTCCGGCTACCAAAATTCGTCTGGTATCGCCTTGGTTTGATGGCACGGTCTATGAAAATTACAAATTCTCTTGTGAGATGATTTTCAGGCATAAGGCTGAAACAGTCAATATATATGTGGAGCAGGGAAATGGACAGGAAACGCTTATTCATTCGCTCAACGATGATTTGGGTGGCACTGCTTTTGAAAAATATAAGAATCTTTTGCTCGATGTATCTTCCTTCCGCGCACCTCAGATGCGCATAATCGTAGAATATGACGACCACGATGAATGGGGCTGGTGGCTCGGCATGGACAATTACAAAATCATAGGAAATGGCACCATCAACGATCTTTGTGGTAGCGCCATCACCTTGACGACCGGTACAGTTTGCTCCACCCCTAAATCTTCGGAATATGCCATTTTTGATGGCGCAGTGCCCGCCTGCAACCCACATAACAATGCAGGAAGCCTTTGGTACAAGTGGAAAGCTAACTTTACCGGTTTAGCAAAATTCACAACAGAAGCTAATTTTAACGATATTGTCACAGTATTTACGGGGACTTGCGCGGCTAATAGTGCGGTGTATTGCAACAATAAGGATGAGCATGGTTTTGAAGGCGAGACCTCCTATTTCAATGCAACGAATGGCACTGATTACCTCATCAGAGTGAGTGGTCAATCGGGAAGCTTTGGGAAGGCGCGCGGGAGTGTGTGCGCTGCGATCGCACAAGCCGCTGCGCTGCCAACTCCGCCCGTCAATGACGACTGCGCCAATGCCATAGTGCTGAATGAAAATGCGCCATGCACCACAGGCTCCAACCTCCATGCTGCATCGGGCACTACCCTACCTTCGGAGAATCTGCTGGCTCGTGCAGATATCTGGTACCGCTTTACTGCACCGGTGCTTACTACGCCGGGCGATTTGGTAGAGCTAACCACAGCTTCTGATTTTTCTGACGTGATAGCCTTGTATAGTGGCTCTTGCAGCAACCTACAAGAGGTGGATGTGCAAGAATCCGGGCAAATACTGCGCACCAAAGCCCTAATTCCCGGACAAACGTATTATGTGCAGGTGGCCGGCAATTTTGCAACAGTAGAAGGCAACGTATGCATGAGATGGCATAAAAACAACATACAATTGCCCATCAATGATGTGTGCAGCCAAGCTACATTACTTACACTAGGTGATACTTGTGTTAACATCAGTAACGAAGGCGCTCAGTTTGAAGGCACCATGCCTGCATGTGTACTAGGTGCCGATAAAGACATTTGGTTTAGATTTGTGGCGCCTCCAAGTGGACGCATAAAAATAAACACCGGTGCGGCTTTCACACATGTATTGGCGATATGGGGAGGCACCTGCACCAACCTCTCTCCTATCTATTGCTTGCGCAATCCTTTACCCTGCGATGGCTACCAAACCATCCAAAACCTTACGCCAGGGCAACAATACTACATACAAATAGCTTCTTGGAACAATAATAACCCTTCGGCTAACTATGGTGATGTCTGCATCAGTCTGTTGGAAGGCTATCAAAATGCCCCATTTGAAGCTTTTCAACTTAAAGTAATAGAAAGTTGTGTAGGCGTCGGATTGTCGGAAGTGGATCTCACCTTGACAGGCGGTGTTGCACCTTATACCGTAGAAGGCACCCAAGATCTGGCTCAGTTGCCTAGTGGGGAAGAATATGTGGTTGTAGCCACCGATGCACGCGGCTGTGTAAAATCATACACGGCTGTGGCTGTTGAGTGTAGCGTATGCGGACTTATGGTGTCTTCTGAAGTGAAAGGCGTGGATTGCTACGATGGCAATGATGGCAGCTTATTCCTGACGGTCAACGGTGGCGGCGGTAATTATACTTACAATTGGAGCAATTCGGACATTTCGGGCGAGGGAGGCAGCGGACTAAAAGCCGGTGTGTATAGCGTGACCATCACAGACTCCAATGGTTGCTCATCTATCTACACAAGGGCTGTCCCTAGCCCTGCGCAGATGGTAATCGCGCCAACTATAGTGACCAACCCGAATTTCGGACAGATGAACGGCGTACTCAGCGTAACTGCTACTGGTGGCGCTGCTCCATACACCTACGATTGGAGCCTCAATGCAAATGGCATAGACTCCACTACTGCTTCGATAACGAATCTCGGTGCAGGGCTTTACACAGTCGTAGTGGAGGACGCCAATGGATGTACGACCTCCATATCTTATCCGCTGGTAGAAGTGCCAATCTCCACCAGCACCGAAAGTGTGCTTGAAATAGCGGCTTCGCTCTTCCCCAATCCGGCGCACGAAGTGTGTTTCGTGAAACTAAAACCAGGCAACCAAAACCTTCCGGATGACCTGAAAGTAAATATTTTGGATATCAGTGGCAAGCAGCTGCAATCACTCGCATGGGCGAATGTAGCACAGGGCAACAATCTACCTATTTACACCAAAAACCTGGCAGCAGGCATGTACTTTGTGCAACTGGAAGGCAGCAATGGCAAAACGTTGGGGCGGATGAAGCTGGAGGTGTTTTAATTGCAGCAAAACGACTGCAAAAACTCCCGCACATCGTTATAAGTCACCGTTTTATCGGCAAAATGGATACGCGCCATCTGCATTTGGTAAGGTGTAGCCTTTAGTGTTTGGAGTATATTGTTCAAATGCATCTTCATGTGCCCTTTTTGTATGCCGGTGGTCACGAGTGATCGTACTGCAGCAAAATTCTGCGCCAAACCTGTCACCGCTATGATTTGCATCAATTCTTCGGCGCCTGGGTTGCCCAAGAGTTCGAGCGACCGCTTGGCTATGGGGTGCAGTGCAGTCAATCCGCCCACAGTGCCAAGCGCTAATGGCACCGTCAATTCGAAGTGAAAAATACCGTTTTCTACTGTACATGAGCTCAGGCTCGCGTAACTGCCGTTGCGCGCGGCATAGGCATGACCCGACGCTTCTATCGCCCTAAAATCGTTGCCTGTAGCTAGTACTACGGCGTCAATTCCGTTGAAAATGCCCTTATTGTGCGTGGTGGCGCGGTACGGGTCTATCTGAGCGATACGAACCGCTGTGGCAAACTTATTGCCCAAGTACGACCCGTCCATATCCGTTATCAAACCATCGAAAGCACTCAAAGGGCACTCTACCCAAGCTTTCACAATGCACTCCGGGGTATAATTCGAAAGTATCGACATGATGATTTCTACATCTTGCCACTCTTTTTGCCACTTTGTCTGCTGCTCAATAAAAGCTTCCAAGGATTTGGCGCACTGCTCGAGTACCGAATTGATGAAATTGGCGCCCATGCTGTCGCAGGTCTCAAAATGCAGCCTCAATTGGTAATAATTCGGCTCCTTGTCGGTCATGTCGAGCAGTTCGAAGCGCACTATGCCCCCGCCGCGCTTCTGCATATTGGTGGTAATGCTTTGAGTATCAGCCAAAAAACGCGCCTGCATAGCAGGGAACACTTCCAACAATGCGGCAGCATCGCCCAACCACTTGAAATGTACTTGTCCGACCTTCACAGTGCCAAGTACCTCCGCGTGAAAACCACCTCTTTCCATCCAAAACTTAGCCGCACTCGATGCCGCAGCCACCACAGAGCTTTCTTCGATGACCATCGGCACAGCATATACTTTGCCGTTGATCATAAAATTGGGTGCAATGCTGTATGGCAATGGGAAATTGGTCACGGCATTTTCCGTGAACCCATCGATGACCTCCTGTTGTGCAGGCGACTGGTGCAACCAACCCGCAAATTCTTTTATAACGCCTTCCGGATCTCTGAAAAATTGCTCCGCTAACCATTTGATTTTTTGGCGTTTGGACATTTTTGAAAATCCTGATACTGATTTTGACATGCATTTTTACTATGAAGTGAGGTGCAAAGGTAAAAAAATGTGTGGGATTTTTTTGATTTTTTCGATTTACGATTTACTCGATTTACGATTTACGATTTTGGGGATTGACGATTTTTTTGATCTACGATTTTTTGGATTTTGGGGATTTACGATTTTGGATTTTTTGGATTTACGATTTGAGTGCGTGACAAAATCGGGGCGCGTGGATATTTATGACGCGCGCATGAGGGATAGCAGTGGAAATAGCTAGAAAAATCGCCTTGAAGATTGCAACAAGCTTCCCACAAAACCCAAGAGGCGATTTTTCTAGCTATTGCAACGGATAGCCCGACCCCCGACAAACTGCCCCCTCCGAACAGACTAAACTACCCACAAAACCCTAGGGGCAGTTTGTCAGGGGGCATGCCCAAATTATTTTCAATATGCTTCAGTCTGCCCCAGATTTATCACGCACTCTTACGATTTTTTCGATTTACGATTTTTTGGATTTTTTGAGATTAAAGGCTATTGGGCGTGCCCCCTAGCCATAAAGTTAAGCCAAATTGCAGCTATTATTGAGCAAAGCGAAATAACATTTGTGAAATTTTGCAGCTCAACTCTAGTGTGAATTTGTGATAATTTGTGCAATTTGTGGCAATTTTATGCCACATGTGCGTTATCCTTATGGCTATATGGCGTGCCCCAAAAACCGGCTCTTGGTTGATGCGAATATATTGGCGGAGTAATTAGCCGGTTTTGGGTCGGGCTATCCGCTGCAATAGCCCTATTGTACCTTTTTAGTCTTCGCGTTTGGGCAGGCGAGGTAGAGAAGTTGCAGTGCACCGTCTTAGTTTTCGGAGGTAATTATAAGGAAAAAAGGTACAATAGAGCTATTTACGCTACTATCCCTCACGCTTCTCGATTTACGATTGTTGGATGTTTGATTGACGATTTTCCCAAATATTTGCTTTCATGCCATGCAATTAATACCCCAAAAAATGGTGTAGAAAGCGTAGCATGCTCAATGCCCGTGAAATAACAAAACTCCAAAATCATAAGCACCTCAAAATCAAGACCCCATCAAGCCAAGTGTTGGAAGCTTTTTAGCGTTTACTTTTTTATGATTAACTTTTCAATATTCGATATGGCGCTTCCTTGTAGCAGCCGCATGGTGTAGAATCCGGCTGGAAGCATAGAGACATCAATCTGTTGGATATTGGCGCCTTTGGGCGCGTCGGTTAGGTTGATTTTATGTACTCGCCCGGATACATCGTAGAGCTCAAGTTGGAGATCTCCGGCGTCTTTGAGGTAAAATCGCAAGGAGAATGAATGGTTGGTGGGATTCGGAAATACACCAATGATTTCGGTCTTATCTATTTCCCCAAGAAGGTGAACAATCTTTGAGTAATGCGTACTCCCATCGCTGTCGATAAACTGTAGTCGATAAAAATTGTCGGTATTGGGGTTCACATCGGTAAAATGATAGTGATTTTCACCTGATGAATTGTTATTTCCTTGTAATTTGCCCAATTCATGCCAAGCATCTACACCATTGGAGGACCGCTGTACGATGTGCCATAGTGTGTTTTTCTCGGCAGTGGTTGTCCATGATAAAAAATGGGACTTGTCTTTTCGTTGGGCTTCAAAACTAAGCAATTCGAGCGGGAGTGCCACAATACCACCTTGCACTAAATTATTGGCTGAAAGCAACCAAAGGTCGGGATCGAATTGGACTATGGTAGTATTGAACGGTAGATTTACGGCAAAAGTCTGTCCATTGGTGGTATGATTAAGTACAATAACAGTATCATTGCCGCTTCCATCAGAAAAATAGATTGGCAAGGGCATTTCAAAAAAGCTTACAGACGCATGAGAAGTAGTTTGATCTACTTTTATTGCATAGTTATTCAAGGTTTTTTGGTAAGTAATTGTATAAGAAGGGTAACCTTGTCCAGCATACCAATCGTTGAAGAATTCGGTCAGATCTATGCTACTGACCGCTTCAAGGTGCGATTTAAGCTGTGTGGTTCGCCCAAAATTATATTGTCTATCGTTGAGGTAATTTCTGATGCCCTGGTAAAAATTGGAATCGCCGAGTTTCCAGCGTAACATCTGGAGCAAATATGCCCCTTTTGAATAGCTCAATCTGCTGTTGAATATGCGGTTTACACTGGTGGTATCATCCACTTTCACGGAGCCACCTGGCAATGATACGATGCTGGAAATTTTGCCGGATTTCCAACTTTGCCAACTTGCGGTGCTTTCAAATCGCTCTCTGCCAAGTCCTTCCAAATAGGTAGCAAAGCCTTCGTTGAGCCAAATATCCTCCCAACTACCACAGGTTACCATATCTCCAAACCACTGGTGTGCCAATTCATGCGCCAATAGACCCCAAGTATAATTTATTACAAAACTCATAGTTTGATGTTCCATACCACCTCCCCAACCAAATTGGGCATGACCATATTTTTCATTTTTATAAGGATAACCGGTGAACAACGAGTCATAGTACTGTAATACAGGCACCAATGCCGCTGTACCTGCTCTTGCTGAAGATTCCGATTCGGGGTACACGTAATTGAGCATTGGCAATAAGGTTCCATCTCTTAGTGTTACATTGTCGGTGTATTGCACGAAGTTGGTTACTGCAAAAGCGATTAAGTAGGGCGCAATCAGGTATCTATGTTTCCAATGGAAGGTCTTGTAGCCTCCCGCGGTTGTTGAGTCAACCAAAAGACCATTGCTCGCTGCTCGATAAGCAATAGGGGTTGTTATCTTTACATCAATGGAGTCTATTTTGTCAGTAAGTCCATTTTTACAAGGCCACCAATCTTGCGATCCGTATGGCTCACTCAATGTCCATATGGCGGGTATGCCGGCATGTGTACTTTTTACAAAGGAGCCAAAGCCGCCCGATGGTGGTGCGCCATGATAGGTTATTGACAAGGAGTCTAAAGTTCCTGCGGATAGAGCGCCGGGCAGGTAGATGGCAAGATCGAAGCTTCCACTTTGGCTAAAGCTTATATTCGAGCCGTGGTAAGCTATTGCATCTATTGTGAGGGCGGTAGAAAGGCTGAATTGCAGCGTAGAAGTGCCATTGGTGAGTATGCTGAAATACGGGGTGGCCGTGCCTGCTATTTGATACACATTGGGGTCAATATTCCACTCAAAACGATAATATTTCAAGTCGAAATTGGGATCATCTACAGCATTGATGCCTCTTTCAAACGCTTCTTGATGAAGGTAATGCGCCGACTCTTTACATGCCAAGTCCTCAAAATCAAGTTCATTGTGCGCTTGGGCCAACAACGGTAATGTGCTGGCGAAAAGTTGGAGGATAATAAAAGCGAAGATGTACTTTTTCATCATTAAAATTTTTAACTGTTTATACTTTCCAATCGCGTAGTTTTTCATACACCAAATCCACAGGAAGCCCCATGACATTGGCGTAAGTGCCTTCTATGCGTTTTATTTTGCACATGCCTATCCATTCTTGCACGCCGTAACTGCCTGCCTTATCAAATGGCTCACATGTGCGTATGTAGTAGTCTATTTCTGCTTCGGTAAGACTGGCGAAAAACACGCGCGATACGCCCGAAAAGACCTCTTTGTGTGTGTGCGAGCGCAAACAAACGCCTGTGATGACGGTATGTTGACGGCCAGAGAGTGCTTTTATCATGCTGAAAGCTTCATCAAAATCTGCCGGCTTGTTAAATATTTTGCGATCGAGTATGACCACGCTATCGGCAGCGAGTATTATTTCGTCGGGAGCGGCAAGCTCGAGGGCAGCTTCGGCCTTGCGCTCAGCGAGATGCGCGGCTACTTCTTCTACTGGCATTTCGGGCGAGAAATCTTCGTTGACATCAAGTGCGGCAACTCGAAAATCGAGCCCGGCTTCGCGCAAGAGTTGGCTACGACGCGGACTTTTGGAGGCAAGTACTAGTTTTTTTTGTACCATTTTAAGTATTATTGCATGAGCATCAAAATGACCAAACCGGCCGCCATGATGCCTTTAATGAATTTGCTGAGGTAAGTAAAATCTTGCTTTTCCACGGCGCTGGAAAGTTGCCACAAAGATAATGCAAATGGAACAACCAAACCCAAAAAAATAATGCACTGATTGTAACATGGTTTTCGGAAGAAAGTGAGGGCGATGGAGCCTAGAAAAAGCAGGATGGCCGGTATAAATGTTATAGCTTTTGTATATGCAATGCCTTGGCTGACTGGAAGTGTTCGGCAATTACATGCTGCATCGCCGGCTATATCTTCCATGTCTTTCACCAATTCGCGATAGAGCGTACTCATAAAAGCAAAGGCTATATACTGAGCTAACAACCAAGTGCCCTTGCCTGGCGAGCTTCGCAGGAGTCGTAGGTCTGCCAGGTACAACATAAATGGCACCGCACTACAAAGCAACGCTACCAAGACATTGCCTACAAGGGGCGTGCATTTTAGGCGAAAAGCATAGCAATAAAGCAAAATATTGGTAAAAGGAATATACCACAATACCCAATGCAAATATCGCTGCTGCAATGGAATGTACAATACTACCGTGAGGATGCTTACTAGAATGAGCAACTGCCAATACCTGCGCAAAAGGATGTTTTTGCATGCAATGCCCTCGTGCCGTTGTGGATGATTGATGCGGTCAATATCCCAATCGTAATAATCATTAATCACATATCCCGCCCACGCTGTCAACATTGCCACCAATATCAATATCACCAAGGTAAGCCATTGCGAGGCATCCACCGCTCTATGCGGCACAAATGCAAATGGCATAAAGAGTGAAAAAGCGGTGATAATTAAGTTTTTAAAGCGCATTTATCGAAAAAGTCTCTAAATTTGAGCGAAACGAAAAAAAAATCACAAAAATGAGCAAACCAAAACAGAAAATCCTAAAACATCACAAAAAGCAATGTTCCATCTTACCGCGCAAATATCCGAAAAAATAACCAAACACGCTTCTATTCCCAATTCTTTCTGTAATTTTGCCGCCGTTAAACTAAAGTGCCATTCACATGCAATTTGCATTTCCATATTGGTTGTTGTTATTCATTCCGGTAGTATATCTGTGGTATCGCGCCTTCAAGGCAAAGGCTGTGCAATCCAAATATCTATCGTCTTCGAATCTCCAAAGCCTTCAATTGAAAGACTTCAATTGGCGACTTTTGGTGCGCCCCTACGTCGATGTGTTGCGATATTTGGCGCTATTGCTCATGGTAATGGCTATGGCGCGCCCCCAAAAAGTGATAGTAGAAGAAAAAGTAACCGGCGATGGCGTGGATATTGTGCTCTCCATGGATGTTTCGCCAAGTATGCTAAGTCGCGATTTTAGTCCGGATAGATTGGCAGTAGCGAAGGCTGTAGCTTCAGATTTTGTAAAAAACCGCAAGCACGACCGCCTCGGATTGGTGTCTTTTGCTGCCGAAGCGATCACAGAGTGCCCACTCACCACGGACCAAAACATTATGGTGCGCAGCATCGATCACCTCACCGTAGGCAAACTCGAAAATGGCACTGCCATCGGTATGGGGTTGGCTACAGCAGTCAACCGGCTCCGACACAGTGAGGTGAAAAGCCGTGTTGTGATTCTGCTTACCGATGGCGAAAACAATGCAGGCTATATTTCGCCCGAGAAAGCCATCGAACTCGCCCAAACCATGGACATAAAAGTGTATGTAATCGGTATAGGCTCGTCGGGCATAGCCATGTCGCCCTCTTCGCAGAATTACGATGGCACCTACAATTTTGCGCCACGATCCATGGAATTTGATGAAACGCTCCTCCAAACCATCGCCTCCGAGACAAAAGGCAAGTACTATCGCGCCCGCAATGCCAAGGAGCTCGAGGAGATCTACCAAGAAATCAATAGCCTCGAAAAATCTGAAGTGGAAGTGACTGTTTTTAAGAAATACCGCGAACTTTTTTACCTGTTTTCTGGAATAGCCCTTGCGCTGCTGCTGCTCGAAATGCTCCTGCGCTGGGGCGTGCTTAGGGAAATATAAGTCCTTTTAGAGCCACACTCATTTTTCCTGGAACGGTTTATAGCCTAAAGTCAATCACATCTTTACATCCTACTCAAAGTTTCATTTTGAATAAACAGCGACAACCTCAAGCCTCAGATTGGCTATTACTTTTTGCCCTCGCCATGATGTGGGGATGCTCATTTTTGTTCATCAAGAAGGCTTTAGTGGCTTTTTCGCCCCTACAATTGGCTTTATGGCGCATGACCATTTCGTCATTGGTGAGTATACCGATAGGCATCGTTTTCTGGAAGCACATCAACTGGAGTAAGTGGAAACCTTTGCTATTGGTCACTTTCCTAGGGTCTGCTATACCCAATCTACTGTTTTCTATCGCACAAACCAAAGTAAGCTCTGGGGTAGCCGGTACGCTCAACTCCCTTACACCAATATTCGCCTTGGTTTCAGGTGTGCTTTTCTTCAATATTCCGTTTAAGTTCAATAAGTTGCTAGGTATCTTGCTGGGTATGGCAGGAGCAGCCTTTCTGATATGGCAGCACAGCCATGCCAATGCCAATGCCACTACCTATCCGTTGTTTGCGCTTCTGTGCGTAGCTGCAACACTTTGCTATGGCGTTAATGCCAATATAGTTAACACTTATCTGCGCGACCAGCACCCGATGGCAATAAGTTCGGCGAGTTTTATGGTGGCTAGTGTACTGTTTTTGCCTGCTTTATGGTGGAGCGGTGGTATAGATGTGCTCCTCACTAAGCCAGGAGCTTGGGAAGCTATTGGGTACATCTCATTTTTAGGCTTGGTAGGTACTATATTGGCAGGTGGGCTTTACTTTTGGTTGATACAGCGCACCAATACTATTTTCGCTACTTCGGTGACGTATCTTTTGCCGGTCGTGGCTTTGTTCTTGGGCTTCCTGGATGGCGAGGCTATCTATTTTTGGGATATTTTGGGTATGATGGCTATTTTGTCGGGATTATATTTGGCGCGGAAGTAACGCATGCGCGAAGTATTGCACGCGGCATGGAATACATGAATGCAGAATACATGAATGTTGAATGTAGAAGTGTCTTAGAAGTTCGGAATTTGCCTCGCGAGTGAGGGATAGAAGCGGAAATAGCCGTTTTTGTGCCTTTTTTCAAAAACAACCTAGACAACTAAGCCGTTGCAGTGCAATGTGGCTACCCCACTGACTAAAAGCAAAGCCCAAAAAGGCACAAAAAGGGCTATTGGAGTGGATAGCCCGACCCCAAAACCGCCTGCTCCTCCCTAAAACTGCTACGAAAAAACTAAAGGCGGTTTTTGGGGGCACTCCCGAATTAATTGTCAATTATCCATTATCAATTGTCAACTAAAATGCAACCCCTCGAAAAATTAGTTGTCCTTACAATAAACATACAGCATGGAGTACCCAAATGGGCATCACGCATTGGTGGAAGCTTGTAGGTGTGGAGACCGAAAAGCGCAATACGATTTGTACCGTCTTTACTCGAAGGCGATGTACAACACTATTTTGCGTATTGTACGTAATGTACAAGATGCTGATGACCTGCTTCAAAATACTTTTATAGAGGTGTTTGGTAAGTTGGATACGTTTAGGGGCGAGAGTACGGTGGGGAGTTGGATAAAACGGATTGCTATCAATAAAAGCATCAATTTTTTGAAAAGCCGCCGGTTGGAGTGGTCGGAATTGACCGCCGGGCACGATGTGGCTGTAGAGGAAGGGGAAAATAGACATCCGGAAGATTGGGGCGCTGAGGAGTGGGCGCACAAAAACTTACAAGTTGAAAGAATAAAACAAAAGGTAAATGAACTGCCTTCGGGGTATCGCATCGTGTTTACGTTGTATGCTTTGGAGGGGTACGACCACGAAGAAATATCGCAGATAATGGGCATTACGGAGGCTACCTCCAAGTCGCAATATAGTAGGGCAAAGGTGCGTTTGCGCAGTATGCTCGAAGAAGATGAACAGTTTAAAAAAGCAGTAAATAATTAGTTTTGTAATCAGTATATATCATGAAAAAGCTTAAAATAGAAGATTTTGTACAAGAGCATAGAGCGGCTTTCGATACCGAAACACCGCCGGCTCATGTGTGGAAGGACTTGGAGAAATCTTTGGATAAAATAGTTCCTCCACCTGCTCAAAGGACGATGAATATTGGTTTTTTTCGCCGTCCTCACTTCAAATATGCTGCCGCTGTGCTGTTGTTGGTGTGTGGTATTGGCATTGGCTACAATTTCAGACCGAAAACTGACTCAGCCGATGCGGTTGCCCTGCTTTCGAATGTTTCGCCAGCATCGGCGCAACAAGTAGCGAGCTACAAAAAGGATATCGACCAACGTTATAATGAGTTGGCGCATTTTGCTGAGCATAGGGAAGCCGTAAAAAGCGACTTGGACCAGCTGGAAATGATGATGGCCGACCTGGAACGCGAACTTACCGATGTGCCTACCGACCGCAGAGAACAGGTGGTGGAAGCCATCATCGAGAATTACAAGGCGAGACTTGCAATTCTCGAAAGAGTGCTAAAATATATCAAACATCAGGATTTGGAAAATGTAAAGAACAATCAAAATGATAGTAAAAACCTATAATATTCAGACATTTTTGGTGATTTTGTTGTCGCTAGTGCTTAGTTATGGTCATGCCAATGCGGCAAGCGACCCGAGAGCAGAATATACCAAAACGATCAATCGGGAGTTTCAGACAAACGCCGATGGGATGGTGAGCCTTTATAATAAATATGGCAAAGTGAATGTGCGCACCCACACAGGCACTAATGTGAAGCTCGATATCACGATTGTGGTGAAGGCGGCAACTCAAAGTGAAGCCAACCGTGCTTTCGATCGTATTAATGTCAATTTCATCAGTTCGTATGGTTATGTGAAGGCAGAGACCATTATAGAGCCGGAGACCAGCAATAATTGGTTTACAAGCAATACTTTGTTTGAACGGAGCAATTGTCAGGACATTAAAATCAATTATGAGGTGTTGATGCCTATTGGCAATCAGCTCGATTTGAAGAATAAGTATGGCAATTCGGTAGTAGGCAATCTAAATGGAAAACTTACTGCGGAGGTGAAATATGGCGATCTGCAGGTGGAGACCGTGCAAAACAACGCAGATGTGTACTTGGGTTATGGCAATGGCAGCATTGCGAAGGTCAACAACCTCAATGGTGAGGTGAGTTATGGCAAGCTCCGCATTGGAGATGCCAAAGACATCGCTTTGGATACGAAGTATTCGGAGATGAACTTCACTAAAGCATTGGATGTGAACCTGATATCTAAGTACGACGATTACACTTTTGGCACGGTGAAGAAACTACAGATGCAAACCAAATATTCGGATATCAAGCTCGAAAAATGCGGCACCGGATATGTGACTGCTTCTTATACCGACCTAAAATTCAATACCTTACTCGAGCGGCTGGATTTGGATTTGTCGTACGGCAATCTCAATGTGACTACGCTGGAAAATGGTTTTTCGGGTGTGGATATCAAGGCGAGCTATTCAGATGTGAAAATTAATTTGGCGCGTGGCGCGTCGTGTAGGTTCGATCTTTCCGGCAAATATACCAGCATAAAATATCCCGAAGGCGCAAGCCTGCAAAAAAGCATTGAAAGTGCCAATAACAAACACATCATGGGGCAACATGGCAACAATGGAGGTTTGATATTTGCTCGATTGAATTATGGCGGGGTGAGCGTGCGGTAGAGTGAGGAGTGGGAATAAGGAACGGTTAGTGATGGGCGACAAGGAGTAAAGTCCTGTAATTCAACAACTTACAAGCCCCAGTGCAGGTAATCAAATAGCGATTGGCAGCGCCCATCAGTTCTAGTAAAAATTCAGTTTGTGAAGTTCTTTTCTTAAGTTTGACTCGAAATCCTGAAAGGAGGTTAATTTCTTTAATTTATCTATTTTGATTGACGTTCCTAAGGGTTCGTATAATTGACCAATATTTAGGCTGTTTTTTATTTTTGGGGGCATATCGGCTCTTCCGATTTGAATACCTTTGATAATTCTTTCTTTTGGGTTTGTAAAGGATTCTGGGTCTCCATTCAAATTTAATTCCTGTTCACTTTTTTTATAGTTAATATTTTCTATCAGTAGTTCCTTGTCAGCAATCATCCATGCCTCTGTCATGTAAATGGGAACCAAGGCGGCAAAATACTCACAATGTTGAGATGTTTTGAGTTTATCCAATTCTGTTCTAGCAGCGTTAATTTTATTTGTGTATGTAGCAATATTTGTTGAGTCGTCGGCATCAGTATGAACAATGAATAAGTTCATATGTTCATCCTTACATTTCATCGCAGCATTAATTACAAATTCATTGAAGCTACTGCCTTTTTTGCAATCTATTTTCCTGATATCCACATCAATTTGGCCCTTTAATTCAAAAGCAATTGCTGTTAAAACCCTTTCAATTAAGGGAATAAGAAAACGGTAATCAGTTTCTCCTTCTGCTATAAGTCCGACGTATAATTGACGAGCCATTACTAAATTATTGCTGGTTTTCAGTAGTTTCTAAAGATTTTGTTGCATCTGAGAGACCAAATGTCTTTGGTTCGGATGGAAATTCAAGTTTATATTTAAGGTCTAAATCGACTTTCTTAATAATAGTGATATTTATTTTAGTCCGTTTTTCATGAATATCAGTAATCCGACTGCCTATTTCAGCATACCATAAACTTACGCTTGAATCCTTTCTCCACATAGAAACAAATTCCAAGAGAATTGGAGAATGAGTATTCACAATCACTTGTCGAAGAGGCAAATCTTCATTGTTGAAATCATTTGTTAGGTCCTTTAATAGTGACGCCATTATTTTTATTCGCATTGAGTGAATACCATTTTCAGGTTCTTCAAAGCAAAGCAATCCGGTATGTTTGTCGTCTTGGTCTAATATACACAAGGCCAAAATTCTAAGAGTCCCTTCAGAAAGCACCCTTGAACTATATTCCTTATGGTCTTTGTCAATGAGTTTAATTACAAACTGTTTATTTTCCTTGTCATCTACGACTTTTACCTGAACAAAATTTGGAACAAATGATTGGAGTTTTCTTGATATTTCATTTAAACTATATTCATTTTTTAATGAGATGCGGTTTAGTGCAGCAGCTAGGTTTTTCCCACTTTCCGATATTAAATCCTCTCCGTTTGACTTATTAGTAGGCTGTCTTAGATCTTCTGGATTTAATTGTAAAAAAGTCCAACTTTTCATTTCCTCCTTTGCTGCTAGAACGTGGGGGAAATCAACTGTGTCAAAACTCGAAAGTACTGTTCTTGTGGCATTTTTTAATGGAAACCTTCTCCTATTTCCCGCTGTACCATCTTGTGGAACTATGACTGTAGCCATTCCATTTTCCATTAATGTATCTATATATGGAATAGCTCTTTTACCTGTATCCACTTTTGGTCTCCAATATTCTATTTTCTTTTTCGGTAAAATCTTTATCCAATTATCTTCTTGATGCTTCAGATTAGCTAAATTTTCATAGGAGACTTCTATATCTTCCAGCCCATTTTCATTAGTAAACCGTCGAATTGTAAGCTCATATCTTAATCTTGTATATTTCAATGTTGCTTTATTTCCCCATGCATCAGTAACATCCTTGTTTACAAGCATTTCAACCGCAAACTCAATCTCTTTAGAATAATTATCTTCTCCATATTGGGTAAAAAGCTCCAAAAACTCGCCTCTCTGTTCCTTAAATGCTTTTTTTATGTTATCTGTCTCCGCTAATTTAGAAAGAAGCTTAAGAGCATCAAATAAATTACTTTTCCCAGAAGCATTCGTTCCTGCAATAATTGTAAAGGGGGTGAAGTCCATTTCAAAATTATGAAAAGACTTAAATCCATTTATTTTGATATGAGTTATCATAATTTGAATAATTAAATTATTATTAGGAATCAAATATGTTTCATTTATACCTATACCTATATTAAAAGCAAAGATAAACATTTATTTTCAGGGATTGGTATTTTATCTCCGAAAATGCAATCCCGATATACTAATTGTTTCCTTCAATCTTTCACAAACTTCCCTAAAAACCTTTTTCCACCCCACGTTGCGCTCACCACATAAAAACCTTGTGGTAATGTGCTCACATCAAGCATTAATTCACCAGCGGAAGGTACAACTTGCTCACTTGCAATCACTTGTCCTTTGTAGTCAAAGAATGACACTTTTACCGTTTCAGTGATATTTCCGCCAATAGTCAGGTGCAATTTCTCCAATGCCGGGTTCGGGTACAACTTCAATACTGCCCAATCCGGCTGTGCAGTAGCAACTGTTTCGCAGGCTTGCGACACCAAAAGCCCCGGTCTGTACTGCTGCAAAGCTGCGTGGATGCGCATTTTTTGCCCGTGCGTAAACATATTCATACAAGCATCGTCGGTATAGTCCATAAAATTCATAAACATAGCCTCGTTGCCGCAGCTCAATTGTGGATGTGACGGACAACCCGTGTATGGCTCACGCTGTATAGGTGTATCGTCCACCATATCATCATCGGTGCAAGTGAAATCGTTGCCTCCCCAGATATGCTGCAAATTAAGATAATGACCTATCTCGTGTGTAGCTGTGCGTCCTTTGTTGTGCGGAGGAAACAACGCGCCCAATCCCACTGTACCGAAATAACGTGGGTCAATAGCAACTCCATCTTCGGGTGAAGGTACTGAACCCGGATAAGTGCCGCGCCCCAATACGCCGCCGCCAAGGCGTGCTACCCATATATTGAGGTAGTGCTCGGTGTCCCAAGCGTCTTTGCCGCCTTCAGCAGAATAAAACAACCGCGGCAAGCCCGAAGGTGCAATCAATTGACCGATGTTGGTGAAATTGGTGTGGGTATAGGTGACACCCGTAGTGCTTTCGCCGGTAGGTGTACGCTTAGCAAGACAAAATTCTAGTCCTACATCGGCAGCAAGGTTCTTAAAAATTAAAGGCGTCTCAGAAGTGTCTTGGTTGAGGTGACGAAAATCTGCATTGAGCACATCCAATTGAGAGTAAATTTGAGCCATGCCTATGCTATCGATACCGGAGTCGAACACCACATGTATGACCACCGGTATCGTAATCACTGCACGCGGCAGCACTACCTCAACGGTACTGCTGCTTCCCATTTCATTTGGCAGCTCGCTATACGTGTGCATACAATGGCGTACCTGCGCATTCACCGAAGCAAAAGTTAGGAAAAATCCGAGACCAATGAGTTGTATTCTAGATGTTATCATGCAAATATAACGAAAAGCCGACTTATTTAGTTCGGTTGATGCGCTCTATTATTTCCTGATTGATATCATTTATAGAACGCATGGAGCATGCGCCATCCAATTCGGTGTAGCATTTTATTTTTGTAGCCTTCTTAGCTATATCGGTGAGGTAGTCATATTCTTGTTTCACGATAGCCTGCAGATCAAGGCTTTTTTCATGGATATCATCCTTTCCGTGCAAATAATTGCGGTCTTCGCCCTTTCGTTTGCCTTGCAGCGATTGCAACGTAAACTCAAAAGGGACATCCAAATAGAGCGACAAATCGGGTTTTGGCAGCCTATTATGCTTAAATTCGAAATGATAAATCCAGTCTCTAAGCGCAGCTTTCTTCACAGGGTCGGAGGTTTTGGCGCACTGAAAAGCGATATTAGACAATACATATCTATCCATCAAAACGAGATAGCCATCTTTGAGCCACTTTCGCACTGTAGGCGCAAACTCCAATCGATCTTGTGCGAAAAGCAGCGCCACCAATTGCGGGTGCACTTGATCTACGGTGCCAAACTCACCACGCAAAAATTGGGCGATCAACTCACCAAAAACACCTTCGCCCATACGCGGGAAGTGCACAAAGCGCGTTTCAATGCCTTTTTCCTTGAAATGCGCTATCAATAAGCTTATTTGAGTGCTTTTGCCGGCACCGTCTAGTCCCTCTATGACGATTAATTTCTGTTTCATCCATATATATTTTGGGCAAAGATATAGCGAACGCTGAAATTCCTTGAAATTTTTACAGATTTGGAGCTTTTAAGTACTTACCTGATGGCTGCATTAAATCTTGGTTCGAAATATTGTTTATTTTTAATTGTTCTTCGCTCAATGGTTGTCGTATTTTGGCACGTGATGCGCGATTCTTCGGTGCTTTCCAGTAACCAGCCGGTGCTAGCTTGTACGGTAGAAGTGATTTTGTGGTCACTATGTGCCAATGGGAAGTTTTCGTCTAGCAAATCAATTTGGGCTCCCCTAGAAAGTGGCATGGAGACCATTTCACTAGGAGGTAATGTAGTTTTGCAGTACTCGTATTGCAAGAGCACCACATCTTCCGATTCATTGATGTTTCTAAGTAAAAGTGCACCATTGGAGCCATTGTGATTGCGCAAAACTATATGTCTACTATCATTGAAAGAAGTCTCGATGTCTTTTTGGTACTGAATGCCATGAAAAAACAGCAATTGTTGCACATCTGCCATGCCATTTGCCTCTATTTCTGCTTTGGTTTGGTAGGATTTCCGCTTTTGCTCAAAAGTCATTTGCGCATTTGGGTACTTTGCATACTCCTTTTTGGCTACATCTATTTCTTTTTCCATATTCACTTTTACTTGCTCCCAATTCACCAAATCCAGCAGTTGGCCTGTGTCATCGGTTTTGAGCAACAAAGGTACATTCTTGCCCAGGTCGTGCAATCTTTTGTTTATTCTATCCCGCTTATTTTTGCTTTTCAAGTTTTTGTAACGCCACTCAAGCACATAATTGTTGCTTGTAGAATCCTTTACGGTCAACATAGCCTCATATTTAAGATTAAGATGACTAGTTGTATCACCCTTATGGATGCTGTATCTTTCTATAGCTATCTCATACAATTGATGGTCATAATTGCTCCAATTGCCGGCTACAAATACCGTTTGATTGCTTGCATTGATTTGCGCATGCAAGGACTCTTGTAGAAGCACAAGAAGGAAGAAATATAGGATAGTTACCCTCATTTTTGTAAAATGTGCGTTTGATAAAATAAAAACTAGTGTTGTGTGGAGGGCGGCTATTAAAAAACTAAACTTGAGGGCTTTGGGTTAGCTAATCTATCGAGCGGAGGGAGCAAGACCATTTATAAACAATGCATAAATCATGCCACTTTTATTGGTTGCGTGTTTTGGGTTTTCACTTATTAAAGTTGAGCCTTTGGGCGATACCCCGAAAAACAGCCTTTTTTGCGCATGCCTCGACGCTCTGGCTGTACAGCTAGGCTGTTTTCGCGGTCGGGCTATACGCTGCAATAGCCTAAAAAAATGCCCCTTTTAGCTTGATTACAAAGCTTGCGTTCCGAGCAAGGGCATTTTTCTAGGCTATTTCCGCTACTATCCCTATCGCAGGTGGAGCGCACTGCAGCAACGATAGAAGCGGCATTGCGAAAAGTGCCTTGCTCTACGCACTAATGTCAACCACTCGCCCTAGAGGCACTTTTCGCAATATAGCGGATAGCGTGGCGACTCAATAAACTGCCGATTCTACCGCTTTAGAATTGCCGATAATCCCGGCGGCAGTTTATTGAGGCGGCTGCCATCATTCCTAATGCTGTTTACAACACATTATTCGCTGATTGGTAATGCTACATGGATTGGTCCAAATAAAATATACTAGAAAATGGTTTTGAGTAGTAATATTGTACCATATAGAACAACCTGCGTATCGAAGTGGTAGTGCAATATTATGGCATTGCAGATATACTTCAGACCTTTGTCAACATTAAATGATTCCAAATTTCGTTCGCAATTCCTTCTTAAATTAAGCAATCCAATGACACTATTTACTCACATTTCAGAATATGCACTTAAAAATTCATTGTTTTATTTTATCAAAGCATTTTTTATGAATTTATCATTATGGAGTCAAAGAAAAGTGAAGTGCTTCATGATTTTGGGAGTAATGGTAGTTTGCATCGCACTATGTAATGTATCTAGTTTGCAAGCTTGTGACAATAGTAGCTTTACGATAAATAGCGTGGTAAATAATGGAAATGGGACGTGGACTTACAATATAACCTTCACCGTAGAATTAGGAAGTTTAGATGCTGCATATTATGGTAGTGTTTTTCAGTTTACATCTGCCAGCGCACCACAGCCAACCATTGTAGCAGGGTCTTTCACGCCTACAATTGCAGCAGGTGGGGCATTGACAGGACCTTTGACCGGCTTAATAGGTACAAATGTAAATTCAGTGGTGAATGATACGGATTGGGCTCCGTATGTTAATCTCACCAATGTTTTGAGTTATGAATGCGGGGATTTATTTGGGTGTGGATCGAATGATTTTACACGAACTATCAGTGTGACGGTTCAAGGTTGTGCTTCGACTGTGTTATTTGACGCCAGTGTGAATAGTGGTGCAGCTGCTTGCAAGAAAATTGAAAGTACAGGTCTCTGCCTAGCCACTTCGCCATGCGATTGCGCGACGGGAGCCGGAGCTTGTGGAGGCGCTCATTTTGATTGCTCAACTGCAGCACAAGCAGATTTCAACAATCCAGCTTCGATAGCAGCAATGTACGATATTAACCCAGATTTACCATTTGGTGCGGGTACGTCCTATCAATTGTGTTGGAATTATACCACCGGTCCGACAGAAACTTCGGTTGGATTTGTGAATGCAGTAGGACATACAGGACCTTCCAATTGTTTTACGAGAACATTTCAAGTGTACGAGACAGCTGCGGGATGTGGAAGTACGCCAATTGCTTCTACTGGTCCGGCTGATTTTGGTGCGGGGTTCGAATATACTGTACTACCCAATACGAACTATAAATTTTGCGTGACCGTAGATGGAAGTGCGGCATGCGGCATTTTAGAAGAGAATTTTGTTTGGATTTATAATAATAGTCCTTCCGCTGCAGTCATTGCTGATATACCCGATAGGTGTGCCAATTCAGCTACTGCTGTTACTGCAACGTTAAGCTCGGGTACAGCCGGAGGTACTTGGACGATCAACAATGGGGCGACGATCAATTCGGCTTCAGGCGTTGTTACCTTATCCAGCCTTGTTGGAGGAACTACTTACACAGTCACCTATACCGTTGGTACAGCGCCGTGCACAGCTACCGATACGGAAGACTTTACTGTGACGACTCCGATTACGCCGACATTTCCACCGATACCATCCATTTGCAACGGGTCAACACCGGCACCAATATTGCCTGCTACCTCTAATAATGGCATTACCGGAACTTGGCTCCCTATTAATGTAAGCACGACGGTTTCAAGAACCTACACATTCACGCCTAGTGCAGGTCAGTGTGCTACTACAGCTACTTTGATGTCAAGCATAACGCCAAATGCTACACCGACATTTACGCAAGTAGGTCCATATTGCACGGGTGCGACAATACCGGCATTGCCCACATCGAGTACCAATCCGACGCCCATCACTGGCACCTGGAACCCTGCTGTAGTGAACAATACTACTTCAAGTACTTATATTTTTACGCCAACTGCAGGTACTTGTTCGTTTACAGCCACCATGGCGATTAGTATAAATCCGCCTACCACTCCAACTTTTGGGCAAATACCTGCGCTATGCAATGGAGCGACCCCAATACCAATTTTACCTTCAACTTCCACCAATGGCATCAGTGGTATTTGGAGCCCTTCGACTGTGAGCAATACAGCATCGGGTACTTATACTTTTACACCCAGTACAGGTTGTGCATCAACAGCTACAATGGCAGTTACGGTAAATCCTGCCACTATTCCAACTTTTACGCAGGTACCTCCTATTTGCCAAGGAGAAACACTTGCAGCCTTGCCAACTACTTCCAACAATGGTATTGCAGGGACATGGTCGCCCGCTATCAATAGTGCTGGCACAACCACTTATACGTTTACTCCGGCTGGAGCGACCGGTAGTAATAATTTGGTAACCAATGGCGATTTCTCCGCTGGAAACAGCGGATTTAATACCAATTATAGCTTTATAACCAACGCAGGGACCAATGGTGTGCAAGGAGCCTACGGCATAAATACGTCGGCGAATAACTGGTTCCAGTTTTTTGATCCATGTACTGCAGCAGCTACACCTTCGGGAGGTAACCTGATGATAGTGGATGGCTCCATTACCAACGGTGGCAACGATATAGTTTGGGGGCAAAATATTGCTGTAATGCCCAACCAAACCTACACCTTTAGTTTTTGGTTACAGACGATTGCTATGCCTGGCCCTGCTCAAATTGATGTGTTAATTAACGGCGTATCAATAGGGACAGCAACGGCTCCATCTGCCAATTGCCAATGGACGCTGGTGACTTTTACCTGGAATTCTGGGGCAAATACTACTGCTAACATTGCAATGTATGATAGGCTTACAGCTGGCACAGGCAATGACTTTGGCTTAGATGATATCTCTTTTTATGCCAATAGCAACAGCTGTGCTACAACAACCACAATGACCATTGTGGTCAATAATAATCCGACAATTAATGTAGTGCCTGGCTGCGCTGGTGGAGCCAATTCCGGTACAATTACTACCACAGCCACAACAAGCAATGGCGGCACACTATCCTATACCATCAATGGCTTAGCTGATGCTGATGGCAACCAAACCGGCTTAGCAAATAATAGCTATACCGTAGTAGTTACAGAATCGCCAAGCGGCTGTACCAACAGCCAAACGGTATTGGTCAACTGTGCTTGTCCGACGATAACTGTTACAGGCGCAGCAACGCTTTGCCAAACCGCAGCAGCCACCACCTACACGGAAAGTGGCGGTGCAGCAGGTGGCACGTGGGCAGTCACCCCGGCGGGCGCAGGAACCATAACCACAGGTGGTGTTTTCACACCAGATGCTGCGTTTTCTGGAGCAGCAACGGTTTCATATACCGTAACAGGTTGCACAGGGTCGCTGAATATTACTATCAATGCACCTACCACTTCAACTTTCACCCAAATAGCACCGATTTGTAGCGGATCAACGCCTTTGCCGACCTTGCCAACAATCTCAACTAATGGCATAAATGGTACTTGGAGTCCGGCAATAGTGAGCAATACAGCTTCGGGAACGTATACTTTCACGCCAAGTGCGGGAGCGTGTGCGACTACTGCGACAATGACTATCACGGTAAATCCTGCTGCTACACCGACATTTACGCAGATAGCTGCCTTCTGTAGCGGAACAACGCCTGTGCCGACCTTGCCTACAAGTTCGACAAATGGCATAAATGGTACTTGGAGTCCGGCAATAGTGAGCAATAGTGCTTCGGGAACCTATACTTTCACGCCAAGTGCAAGCGTGTGCGCTACTACTTCCACAATGAATGTAACGGTCAATGCTCTTCCAACCATTGCTGTAGTGCCTGGATGTGCAGGTGGACCAAACTCCGGTACCATTACAACTGCAGCCACACCAAGCAATGGCGGCACAATAAGCTATACCATCAATGGCTTAGCGGATGCTGATGGCAACCAAACCGGCTTGACCAACAACAGCTATACCGTAGTAGTTACAGAATCGCCAAGCGGCTGTACCAACAGCCAAACGGTATTGGTAAACTGTGCTTGTCCGACGATAACTGTTACAGGCGCAGCAACGCTTTGCCAAACCGCAGCAGCCACCACCTACACGGAAAGTGGCGGTGCAG